>JAWPEI010000131.1:0-74696 GCA_035578085.1 Solanum pinnatisectum
TCGAGAAGAAGAATGAGGATGAGAAGTTCAAGAAGTTTTTATTGGTGTTGAAGACATTTATGGATTCAATCTCCCTCTAGTTGAAGCATTGTAGAAAATCTTGCAGGGTTATGCCAAGTTTATGAAGGAGTTAGTCACTGAAAGAAAAGGAACTTGGATTTTGAGACAATAGAAGTTTCTCATAGTTTGCTTAAGTGGCAATTATGACTGAGGTTGATCAAAAAGAGAGAAGATCACGGGCGTTCACCATCCCTTGCACCATCGGCGTAATCGATTTGCACAAAGCCCTCACATGAATTTGGGAGCAAGCATCAACCACAATGCCGCTATACGATCTATAAACAACGGGTTGGGGGGCGAACGGCCACAAAATTGAGACTCTTGATGGCGATCCGGATCAATTAAACATCAAAGTAAGGGGATAATATATGACATCTTGGTAAAGGTTGAACGAATTTATTTTCACGGCTAATTTTGTCATTCTCAGATTGTGGAAGATAGATGCTTTGAAATTCCCATCATTTTGGAGAAGGCTAATAGTAACTTAGCAGCCGGTCAGAGCATTGGTGGATGTTGAAAGCGAGAGAAAATTGAGTTTTAGGTGAGCGAAGATAAAGTAACGCTTTAATGTTTTTAAGTCAATAAGAACACCCAGCAGCGATATTCCGCACGTGCTCTCTACTTGTTGATGTTATTGATGATGTGTGAGTGACTAGTGTGAAGGCCATTTGATGTGTATGAGAGAACCCGATTGAAGTCGAGCTTTTTACAGCTATGATGAGTTCAGAAATTGAAGGCTATGAGGAGGTAGTAGCCAGTTCTTTCAAGCATAGGGGGTATTCAAAGACTCCATTGAAGTTGGACATTGATCTAAAAAATTGAGAAAGTCCTCAGCAAAGCCATCAACAAAAGAACCACTTAAATCTGGAGTTGAGTACTTTCTTTACTCACATCTTCGATATGCTTTCTTGGGGCAAATAACACTTTCGGAGGTGATCATTGCCGTGACTTTCTTAAATGGCGGAGTAAAATTGCTCATTGAGGTGTTGAGAAGGCATATCAAAGTTATAGGTTGGACTATTCTTGACATAGTATGCATTAAATCACAGCATTTGCACTCACAAAATTCCAGCTTGATAGTGATTGTAAAGCCCGAGTGTTGAATGTCGTGAGCGAGATTGAACCCACCAATGCAAGAGGTGGTGAAGAAAAGAGATAATAAAATGATTTGGATGCGGCGTGATCCTATCCATTGCGGATAGCAAATGGGTAAGTCTAGTGCAATGTGTATGTCGAAAAGGAGGCATCATAGTAAACCCCGAATGAAAAGGGGATTGTATCTATGGAGTCCGGTGACCCAGATAAATGGCGGTATGCATGGATTATCGAGAAGTTAAACTCGTAGACGAAAAATATCAACACCACGCCCAGCGATTTTCATGGATCGAATGTGATCGAATTTGGAGAGAAGGTTGGTATTGTTTTCTAGATGGGTATTCGATTATATGGCAAATCTCCATTACTCAGGAAGAACCGAAAAATCACATTCACTGCGGTGTATGGAACTTTTGCCTCGAAGCGGATGCCATTCGGGTTATGTAATCTCAGTGCAACATTTCAAGGATGCGTATGTTGTCTATTGTGTGCTGATATGGTGGAGGATTTAATGGAAGACTTTGCACTGAATGAATTACTCGGTTGTGGGTGACACTTTTGAAGCATGTTTGGCACACTTGGGACAAGTTCTCCAAGATGTGTGGAGGCAATTTGGTCACAAATTGGGAAAAATACTGGAGTTCATGGTTAAGGAGGTATAGTTCTTGGTCACAAAGTGTCGGCATAAAGAAGGGCTGGAGGTTGACAAAGGAAAGATTGAAGTGATTGAGAAGTTACCACCACCAATTTAGTGAAGGGTATTCGTAGTTTCTTGGGGCATCGGTTTTGGAGGTTCATCAAAGACTTCTCAAAATTGCACATCCTCTATGTCAACTTCTTGGAAAAGGAGGTGAAATTCCACTTTGGTGATCATGCATGGTGGCCTTCAAGTGTTTGAAAGAAAAATTGGTCTCATTCCGAGTCATCATTACTCCGTTGGTGGAACCCGCTGTAGTAATGTGTGATGCAAAAGGTACGACATTAGGTGTTGTGTTTGGGCAAAAACACAACAAACTTTCACCCCATTTACTCATGAAGCAAAACTCTAAACGTTGCTTAGCATAACTATACGATTCTGAGAACAATAATTACTTGTATTGTATATGCATTTGAGAAGTTCGAGCATACTTTCTAGGCACTAAAGTGGTAGTTCACACTAATCATGTTGCATTGCATTGCTCGATGGCAAGAAAGATGCCAGACAAGATTGATAAGGTGGGTGCCTTTGCTGCGAAATTCGACTTTAAAGTCAAAGCGGGAGAGGTTGTGAAAATCGGTGGCTAACGACTTAATGAGTTGGAAGGCATGGAAGATGGCAGTGGAGATCGACATAAATGATGTCTTTTCTAATGAGCAGTATTCATGGTAACACTCCGATAATCCCGACCATCTTGGTATCTTGATTTTGCTAATTACGTAGTGTGTGGATTAATGCTTGAAGAACTAAATTTCTACCAACAAAAGGAGTTCTTGTTCGATGTTAGGAAATACTTTTGGGATGAACCATATTTATTTAGAGAGTGTGCTGACCATATCATTAGGAAGTACTTTCCGGAGGAAAAAGCCATTGAAATTGTCCATGCTTGTCATGTTACACGGGTGGAGTCATCATGGTGGTGTACGTCTGACCGTAAAGTCATGAAGTGGTTACTACTAGCCAGTCCATCTGAAGAATCTCGTGAGTTTGTTAAGAAGTGAGCTCGATATCAAAACAAGGTGGAGTGTCCAAAGACACTAGTTGCCTCATCACCCATTTTAGAAGTTGAGCTATTTGATGTTAGGAGAATAGATTTCATGGGCCCATTTGTGAGTTAGTTTGGTAATAATATATTTTGGAGGTAGTAGATTATGTTTCTAAATGGGTGGAGTTGTTTCACTTCCAAACAATGAAGGAAAGTGTTGTTCAATTCTGAAACGCTATATCTTTGCTAGATTTGGTACTCCCAGCTATTATTAGTGATGGGGATCTATTTTACAACAAGTATTTTGCATCCTCATTGAGCAAATATGGAGTAAACACAAGTGGAAACTCAGTATCATCCATATAAGCATGGCCGAGTTAAGTGTGAATCGAGAGATAAAAGTATCCTAGCCAAGGCGGTGAATACAAATGGTGATTGGTCTTGAAAGCTTGATGATGCTCTGTGGGCATATCCTTGCACAAAACACCAATTGGTATATTGCCGTATCGACTTGTCTTTGGAAAATCTTGCCATATACCAGTTGAATTAGAACACAAAGCATTATATCCATTGAAAGCACTAAATATGAGTGGACAAATAATTCAAAAGAAAGAGTAGATCAACTGAATGAGTTGGATGAATTGAGTTGAGGCGTATGAACGTTGACTCTTTACAAGCAAAATATGAAGAAGTGGCATGATTAGAATCCTTAGAAGGAGTTGAGTAGGAGATTAAGTTTTGCTATATAATTCTCGACTGAGGCTCTTTCAGAAAACTCAAATCCAAATGGTCAGTGCATTCGAGTAACACGGGTGTTCGCAAATGGTGCCGTTGAAGTCGAAGGTAAAGAAGGACACATATTCCAAAGTGAATGGGCAACGCTTGAAGTTGTATTTTGGCGAATGCCAATAGATTTCTATGATTTAAGTGGTGTATCTGGAAGATGCTTGAGAGAATTTCCACGTCGTGCCATGACGTTAAATAAGTTGCTTCTTGGGAGGCAACCCAAGTGTTAGTATTTCAAATAATGTGCACTAATTTTGCGGAGTGCAGTAATTGTGCGAGTGAAGACACCATTGGCGGATCACGATCGGTTGGTGAACGACCTAGTCATATACGGACTTTGAAAATGGGTGTGATACTTGAACTTTGGCGAAACCTCATCACTTCGGTTATGCGCCGAAGTGATTAGGCGACAATTTTCTCCGCCCTTTCCCTAACTCTAATGGCTAACCCAATGGATCATTCGGAGAGGATGCAAGTCCATTATGCAAAGCGCCAACCGGTTTGGAAAACTCTTTCAACTCTGCCCTTTCGCCCCTTCCTAAATGTGGTGCATACTAGAAATAATGGTGATACCCTGATCATTGGGCGAGTCACCGAGTAGTTCGGCGACTGATACAACTTCTCGCCAAATGAGCTCCTAGTGAAGATTCCTTGTCACCTTGCTGCGTATTTACATATCAGTAGTTTATTTTTATTTGTCATTTTTTGTATTATTTTTTCTCTAATCACATCGAGGACAATGTTGAATGCTTTTAGTGGGGGTGTGTGTTTGATCAGTAAGCCCCTTACTCATTCGAAAAAAGTTATTTATTTGAGTATCAGCTATGATCGTCTGATGACTTGATTAGTGCTCTCAATCGAACAAAAATGAATGCACAACTACAATGAGGTAAAATGAAGTTGCATAGACAATGTGTGAGCTTTGTGCATGTCATTGTAACTAGCCGATCATCTAATGAGTCTCTTGTGATGAACATTGCACACTAGTGAAAGTGTGGAGTCTTGTTTGACATTGGTGCCAATGCCTTATGTGATGAGCTTATCGTGAACCTTGTGTGATAACACCTAAAATTTGCCCATTGTTCCGATTCACTAAGTGATGGAAAATTTGAAATGATTTTAGGCAACAATTTTGAAGAGTGAAATAGTTTGACCTTATACCTCTTTTGTGGCCTACCTTGAGAGTGTGAACTTTGCTTGAACCCCCTTTGAGCCTTATCCTTTTCTATCCATTCACCTATAATCCTCATGAAGTGTGGTTTGTTTGAATAGCTATGGTTGTGAAAAATATGGAACCCCTCCATACAAAAAAAAAGGGGGAAATAAAAAGAAAATAAGAATGACAAAGAAAAGGAACGAAAAAGTTTTGCAATAAAGTTGTGAAATTGCAAAAGAAATGGGGTGTTCGGTATTCCATGAGAAGTGAAACATGGGGTGACTTTTGATCATGAGTGAAAATGTTGAAGAAAAGGAAAGAAAGTGTTGTTCATACCACATTTCATGAGGATAGCGACCATGATCCTAAATGACAATATCTTTACACTCGGCCCATTACTGAGCCTTGAAAAGATCTTTTGATCTTGAATGGTGAAACGAATGTTGGTTGGAAAATAAGGGCAAACCTATGGGTGAAGTCATGCATGTGTTCATCTTTGTGAGTGTAGAGAGTTTTATGTGATTCGGAGCTTTAACTATTGAAAAATAATGTGTGAATATGGAATCATTCATTGTTGGAGGGCATTTGAGTACCTTTGTTGAGCTTGAACTTGCATTTGAAGCAAGTATTGTGAACTTGAGAATCTTTGATAATGGTTAGTCACAACTTGAATCTTTGAGTGCACAATTGATCCTTACATTGGTAAGTAGAGTCTTGTTGTGTGCATTCATGATTGAGTCTTGTGTAGCACTATTTGAGACATCCTTTTTGAACTACTGAAACTTGAGTTTTACTTGAGGACAAGCAAAAGTTTAAGTTGGGGTGTTGATAAATGCGACATTTGGACTCATTTAGGGCTTTAATTACAAGGAATTAGTGTTCTCAATTGCTTATTTTGTGCCAATTACTGATGTAAAATCCTTGATTTTCATATATATGGATTGAGGAACAAAGCTAGGATAGAAATGGACAATAAAGACAACCAAGCGAAAATGAAGGAAAGACAAGCTTGATGATCGCTGATGTCACTCGATGACTCACCAAGTTGCCCCTCTACGCCTAAAGTTACAGAACACTTAGGCTAGATTAGGAAAAATTTTGGCAAGCAACAATTCCACTCGTGATCTTGACCGAATTAGTGATGGATGACCGGTCGCGAAATGCAGGTGGAACCCGGATAATCATAGATGGGCGAGATAAAAGATAGAAGAGCGCATCGTGGAATGAAACGGTGATCCTGAGTTGGCTTGCCTAATTTTATAGTAGTCGGATGAAGAAGATGTGAGGCGGAAGGCGAGGCGAAAGGACAATCGACAAGTCACCAATTGGTCGGTGAAGCCCAACTTACCTCGTGAGTGGCCCCAAAAGTCACACTAGATTTTTAAAATTTATTTTTGCATGAGAGAAAGCATTTAGAAAACCTTAGGAACAAAGATTGAGAAAAAACACTACCATTGTTGATTTCAAGTATTTTAGCAAGGGTTTTCATTTGGGTTTGTAATAGAAGATTTTAGATTATTTTAAATTTCTAATTTCATTTACCCGACTATGGAAAATGTGGCGGTATTGAATTTCATCTTTTCACTATGATTGGCTAAAACCTAACCTTGGGGTTTGGCAATGTGACCAATTGTTGCATTTTACTAAATGGGTGTTATTGATTAGTGATTTTGGTGTTTATTTGAGGCGAGTCTGAATTATTACGATGGTTTAACTTCATTATTGCATAATTCGTGTAATAGATTTATGAGTTTATGCTTGCTCAAGAGAGAAGTACATAACCAACATAGTAATTTGGCATCCTTAGTAGTGGGTCATGGCCGGTTTCAACTTGAGAAAGTGCAACCCATGATCTAGTATTTGTATCTAGCTTGAAAGAGTAGATTTGATGAGCGTGGGCTGGTCGTCTTATGGGTGGTGTTGAGGTTTGAGAGAACTCGGTGGAAATAAGGTTATTGTCTGAGAAATTTGCCTTACTTATTTTCCATTCTACTGCGGCGAATTAACATTATCGGTAATCATGTACACCCGTTAAGTTAAATTTGGCGGTTGGTTAGTCAATCCCCAGTGTTTTCTAGTTATCGATTGTTTCTTGTTTATCATTTGAAGTGGGTTGGTAACAACATCCTGAAATTTAAGCTATTAAACTCTTAAGTGTTCTTTGCTTAGCTGCAAAGGTCATCGTCATACTTTAGTATTTGAATTCAAAGAAAGCTACTCTTTGTGGGATCGACCCAACACAGTTAGTTGGGTTATATACTAACTAACAATCATTGACAGTTAGAACTCAATGAAGTGTCATTGAAACGTTAATCAGCAACCCATAAAATAGTTCTAAAGATAAAATGAAAGACAACATAAGAACATGGTGGCTATCTCCTCGGATACTATGAGGACACACCAAAGCTTCAATCCTAGCTCTACTATGATCCTAGCCACGGAGATGGAACTCAATATCGTGGGACCTACATTTGATACGAATGTAGGCAAGAATATTAGTTAGTACAATCTAGTACTAAATATGATAGCTAGCATAACGTCATCAAGAGCATAACATAAGCATTAGCCAACACAAGATAAAAGCCATAAGCATAAGAGATAACAACATAGTCATAAGCATGATCAATGCATCTAGATCAACATAATATAAGAGAAACATTTCATAAGTAACCTCCAACCATACTTGTGCAATGCATGGATAAGACCCATAAATCTCAACCATGTCAAGTAAACCACTATAGGCTATCATTCATATTCGTCATATTTTGATCTTATCCTTAGCTTTTTTCTCATAGACAAGGGAACATTCACCGTTAGTCAAACATATCAAGGAAGGAAACTATAGCAACAATGCAAGCTAAGCATACATCATATAAGCAAATCTCAAATAAAAAACATACTTACAATACTTCCTTGAAGTAACCTTGATTCATCATAAACATGCTACTTTGAGTAGGGACTTGTCCCTCTTTTGCTATATCAACTAATCATGGAAAAGTACTTCTTTACTAGTTCAATACATACATTACTCATGAATGGTTACTATTTACCAATTCAAGGCTATCAAGGAAAAGCAACTCATCATGCTAGACCAAGCTATCATGGAAAGCACACTCTCATGCAAGTCCAAGCTACTCAAGGAAGGGTACTATTGCTTAATCCAAGTTACCAATGAAATGGTTTGGCCTTACCAAGTTATGCTATCATGCACAGCATACTCTTATGCTAGTTCAAGCTAACCTTAGGAAAGGTACAACTTCTCAATCAAAGGATATCCATGAGATGTACTACTGAAGCTAACATGTATGGTCTTGTCTTACCAAGTCAAGCTTATTCATGAAGGGATACCATATAAAAACTTCAAGCTATCAAAATTAACATACTTTGATTCATCTTAGGTGAGCAAACCTTTAAATCTAGAATCATTCAATGTGAAAGCCTTCCACATTATACATTCATACATTCATAAGGTAGATTATGTGGGTAAAGTCCTTCCACAACAATTCTATCTACTAGTCTACCATTATTTTATAAGCTTCACTCTCAAAGCCCTAGTAATAAGCATTCATAACTACAAGCCTTACTGTCAAAGCTTTACTTCTTACAGTCATCACATATGCCTAAATCTCAACACATTCTAATCACATGCTTCATTCTTAATCAATTCTAATCATATTTCATCATATAGGCTCAATCTCAAGCATTACTAATCATGATCCATCATACATATTTTAATCTAATTCAATTCATGTCTATATGCTTTTAATCTCAAGCAATTACTATGCATATCATCAATCTTAGAAGATTATCTCTAAATCCTCAATTTCCCCTTTCAAGGCACAAAACCCACATACTTCAATTTCATCTTTCTAGACAAGGTTTAGGCATGGAAAACATGTAATTTCATCATAAAAACATGATTCACTACTAATTAAATAATAAACAATCAATATCAACTCAATTTGATCAACATACATCATAACCCATAACATGAAGAAACCCTAAATTGAATTGGGGGAATTCTTCACCAAATTGGGGAGTTCTTGGGGATTCCATGGATGGAAGATGTCCATGGATTAAGAGCTATCATACCTTACCTACAAAGCCCTCATAAATCTTTGAAGATTGGAGGACTTGACCTAGCTTGAACCCTCTTCTTGTTCTTCTTTCAAGAGAGAGAGAGTATTTGGGAGAGAATTGGGTTTCTTTTTGGTGAGTTGAAACAATTACTTAAATGACTTATTTTAGGGGTCTAAAGTCCTTATATAGGCGGTCTAGATTAGGGTAAAATGACACCACTTAATCCTATTTAAAACCAAAAAGACCTAAAGTACCCTTAAACTTAACCACCAAAACTGCCTTATTTTTCGTGACGATGAGACCACTCTGACAGGCTTTGGGTGGATTGATATACCATGAGTTTACGATATTTTTGATGCTTTTCACTTAGAGTTTGTGTGTGTATTGGGCTATTTTATATTAGACCTAATGTTTTGTGTGTATATCTTGCAGGAAATAGGCTTGGATACGGTTGATGAAGATGCAGATGAAAAGTGCGAGTGGCCACTGCAGGGCCAACCACGAACACTAGGTTAAGTGACGGGTTGTGGATTGCAGTCGTAGGTCTTGGTCTCGAAGTTAAGTTTTAGAACTCAAACAACAGATTAACAGGACGGACCTAGTCCAATCCACGAACTGTAGGTGGGAAAGCGTAGGAGGAAGATAAGGGAAATCTTACCAAGTGTGGCACCACAGAGAAAATGATAGACTGTAGGTCGACCCACGGTCCGTCCCGCACATCCGTCGTTGGAGGTCTAAAAGTAGAACTTCCAGTATCTGATTTCTTCTTCTAAGTGTTCAACCACAAAACGTGACCTATGGACCGTAGGTCAACCCATGATCCGTAGGTGGAGGAGTCGACAGAAATCGCGTTCGAATAATTTTTTCCCTTATTTTGTTTCCTTTTTAACTTATGATATGTTTTCTATAAATAGGAGTTTTAAACCTTATTTTTGGGGTTAAGACATTATTGTAAACTTCTAATTTTTTTTCTTTGGGAATTAATTTGCAAACTCTTAGAAATTAAATTTTTGGATTTCGTTTTATACAATTTTCTCTTTGAAATTCAATTGAAGATTTCGGGTTTCATCAATTCTACTTGTAAGTTCATGAATTCTTGCAATCTAGTTATGAATTGTGATCTTTCAAGCATGAGTAGCTAAATCCACAACTAGGGTTGTGGCAATCATGAGCAATTAATTAAGTATGAATAATAATTAAGTAATTCTTGACTAGTGTGCATGCATGTATTGTTAATCCTTTGGCTTAGAAGTATTTTTAACAGTGCATGCGTTAGAACTCACCTCATTCTTACTTGACGGACCAAGGAGGTAATGAATGAGTAAATGATTAAACAACGAGATTTAGTGGATGCTATCTAATAGTTTGATGTCGATTGGAGTGAGGTGAAAACTAAACTACTTTGATATGCCTACTAATGCAGGTAAAGGTAAGGGTTAGTAAAGCATACACTCATAGAAGGACCAAGTTTTATGGTGTAATTCCCTACTTGAAGGACCAATCACTTAGGGATACCTAACACCAACTCTGCATGTTAAACACTAGGAACAAATTACTATTATTAGGATTATTGCGTTAAGAGCTTTTGGGGAACACATAAGCCCTAGTTTCTTTCTCATATTGATAACTCAAAGGTTGAATCTTGTCTACTTGTTACTTAAGCATAACAATTTGTTACTTAATTACAAAAATCCCCTTGATTACTTTCCTTGGAAATAATTTGACTAAGCGGATATAATTGTTAGTTAAGTTTATGTCTAGACCATATTCCTCGTGGGATCGACCCCAACCTACAAGTTGGGTTCTTTATTGACAACAATCACTTATACTTCTTTAGGGAGGTGTAATTTGAGTGTATTAAATTTAGGTGCAGCTGTTAGGGAATAAAGCTTTTAGATTAAACCGACTACATTGTTGAACTTTAGTCTAATATTTCATGTTTTTACGTTTTTGTTTTGTTTTTGTTTTCTCTGAGATTCTACTCCAGTGTATGCCAAGTACGGAGTAGAGAAAACCATTGACCCTCTATGATCTGAGTTAAACAAGACTTTAAAAAAATAACAAACAAGGGGTATATAATAATCCGGATGAAGAGGTCAAGGAGATGGAGTAGGTTCCAACACCTAGAGTCGTTAATGTGCCGCTCAGTTCATGGTTATCTTGTCGACAAAAATGTAGAATGGGTACAAAATCCACGAGCACCAGTTTCATCAACCTACGGGGTGATTATGATACGATCGGATCGGATGGGCCTGTGTTTTCCCTCATCTACCCCGGGTCATACATTTGTGGTAACGGTAGTTTGATACACATGCTTACATCGAGAGGGTTATTTGATTGGTTGGCTTTAGAGGATCCCTACGCTCATATGGCTAAATTGTACAGTGTTTGCAAAAGTTGTGTTGGGAAACCAGACATAGATATGTATGTCATAGGTCTGAGGGTCTTCCCACTTTCATTAACGATGATGGTGTGGTGTTGTTTTACGAGCTACCATATAACTCGATCGACACATGGGACCAAATGCACAAGGTGTTCACGGTAAGGTACTTTTCGGTGTCCAAAAATCTAACTCATAAGGATAAACTGAACAACTTAGCAGCACTACCAGGAGAGTCCATCAATAGTTCTTTGGATAGGTTCACTGGATTCATCACAAATGTTCCAAATCACCGCATTGTTGATGAGTCGTTAAAGGAGTATTTCTATAGAGGGCAAGATGACAATGGAAGAGTTGTGCCTGATTCTATTGTCGGAAGATCATGTTGTGAGTGCCCCTTTAAGGAGATTGCTGAGAAGCTTAAGAGGATTTCCCAAAACAACAAAGCCTCAGCGGTAGAAATGCAAATACTTGTAGGAACACGTTCGCGATCCACATTGCATAACCAAGCTAATGATGACATTCGGGAAGAGATGGCCCATATGAGGACATAATTGGGTTTGGTATTAAAGCATGCGTGGTAGTGCATAAAAAGTTAATGTTGTGAATTATCTGACCTCCACCACCACCAATTGAGGAGTTCTACTATGAGGAGGATGTGAATTTGGTGAATGATTAGACGGGTGGTTTTCGAACCAACACCTAAGGATCGACTTGGATAATTGGCACGATGGTCAAGGAAACCAAGGTCAAAACTATGGAGGCTACAATCATGAGGGTAACTACAATTGTGAAGGTAACTATGTCTGGGATGGGAACTACAATCGTGATAAAAATTACAACCAGAACAACTATAGGAACAACAATGATAAGGTTGGTCCCTATGTCCCTCCTGGTAATGAAGTGCAGTAACACTATGTCACGCATTGCGGATATGATGCAAAAGATGATGAAGAAGTTTGATGCAACTTATGAGAATGTGAAAGAGATGCTAAATGACTTGTCTGGAATTGGTCAAAAAGTTGATGCCCATGTATAGTGTCGATTAAGAAACTTGAGCAACAATTTAGTTAATTGTCATTCTGCAAATCCACATCGACTTGGCACACTTCCTAGAAACACCATCAAAATCCAAAAAATGATGGGAATTGTATGTGATCATAACTTGCGGAGGAAAGTAGAACATTGATCCCCATGTAAATGCGAGGTTGAAAGGGTGCTAGAGAAGGATGATGATGAGATTGAGGTTACTGAAGTCCCAAAAAATAGTGCTGAAAAGGAAGTTGAGGTGACCTAAAATGTTGTTCCTACGCCTAGACCTCCTTCTCCATTCCCACAGAGACTGGTGAAAATAATTGAAGAGGGTAAATACTGAGTTCATAGCTATGTTGAAGAAACTCTCCATCAATGTTACGATAATAGCTTTAGAGAAAATGCCTAGGTACACAAAATTTATGAAAGACTTGGTCACCAAAAAGAGGGCTGTTAGTTTTGAGAATGATGAGAGGGTGCAACACTGCAGTGCCATTGCTACTAGGTCACTTGTGCAAAAAAGAGATGATCTTGGAGCTTTCACTATTCCTTTTACCATTGGGATGTTACACTTTGCAGCTTTTGTGACTTAGGTGCCAGCATTAATTTGATGCGATGTACATCTGAAGTTTGGTTTAGGGGCTCCAAAACCCATTTGTGATGCATCTACTCATAGTCGATAGAAGCTGCGAAGAATCCCGTTGGTGTTCTCAAGATGTCCTTGTGAAAGTGGAGTCGTTTATCGTTTTGGTGGATTTTATGATACTTGATTGTGAGGTTGATTTTGAAAGTTCCATCGTCTTTGGGAGACCATTCCTTGCTCTTTGGGTGTGCCTTAGTCGATATGAATAGAGGGCAGATGAAGTTTCGACTGAATATCATGAGGATGTGACTTTTAATATCTGTAGATATATGAAGAAGGAAATCAATCTTAAGTCAGTATCACTGGTGAATCATATTGTGGAGGGAGGTTCTGAATTGTCTATTGAAGAGAGATTGGGTGTTGATGCACGGGCAGTGGTAATGATAAATTTTCATTGTGATGGTATTGAAGACTATGATAAATTAGTTGCCTCAATTGATAGGTTTGAATTACGTTCCAAACCGAAAAGATTGGATTTAGATATGAAGAATCGCGTCCCCACCTGCAAAACTGTCTGTAGAAGAGTCTCCAAAACTAGAGCTCAAGGCTCTACAATGCCACTTGAGGTATTTATTCTAGGGAAAGATCTCACTTTACCAGTAATCATTGATGCTGATTTAAGCAAAAAGCAAGTTGAGGCTTTGGTTTCGGTATTGAAGAGGTTCAAAAGGGCAATTAGATGGACTATTGCAGATATTATTGGTATTCCACTGGGCATTTGTTCTCACAAAATCCAACTCATGTTGGACAGTAAGTCAAGTATTGAGCACCAAAAGAAATTTGGATCCCCTATGCAGAGGTTGTGAAAAAGGAGATCATTAAATGGTTGGGCTTTGAGTCACGTATCATATTCTTGATAGTAGTTGGGTTTGTCGTGTTCGATGTGTGCCCGAAAGAGGAATCACCATGGTTCCAAATGCTAAAATTGAGCTTGTTCCAATAAGGTCGGTGACTGGTTGGAGAGGGTGTATAGACTACTGCAAGCTAAACACATGGACAGAGAAAGACCACTTCCCTATGTCGTTCATGAATCAGATGTTGGATCGTCTCATTGGTAAGAGGTGGTATTGTTTCCTAGATGGGTATTCTAGCTACAATCAAATCTCCGTAGCTCGGAAGACCAAGAGAAGACCAGCTTCACTTGTTCTTATGGGACGTTTTCCTTCAAAAGGATGCCATAGGGGTTATGTAATGCTCCAGCGACCTTCCAGTAGTGTATGATGTCGATGTTTTCATGTATGGTGGAGGACACAATTGAGGTATTTATGGATGATTTATGTATTATAGGTGACTCGTTTGATGGTTGTTTGATGCATCCTGCCGAGGTACTAAAACAATGTGAAGAGTGCAATCTTGTGCTCAGTTGGGAAAAGTGCCACTTCATGGTGAAAGAAGAGATAGTTCGGGGCCAGTGGAATTCGCATAAATGTATGGAGGTTGATAGAGCCAAAGTCAAGGTAAAAGAAAAGCTTCCACTACCCATTTCTGTAAAAAGTGTTGGGAGTTTTCTTAGGCATGCATGTTTCTACTGGAGGTTCATAAAATATTTCTTGAAAATTGCACCCCCATTGTGCAAACTACTCGAAAAGTGGTGTAAGTTTGATTTTGATGATGCTTGACTGAGAGCATTTGGAGAGTTGAATTCGAGCTAACATCCACACCTATCATTACTTCACTCAATTGGGGACAACCGTTTGAAGTTATGTGTGATGCGAGTGGGGTGGTGCTTGGGGTAGTATTAGGATAGAGGCAAGAAAAGATTCTTCATCTAATTTACTATGCCAACGATGTTCTAAATGTGGCACAAAAGAGCTATACTGTGACTGAATAGTAACTATTTGCTGTGGTTTTTGCATTCGAGAAATTTAGGTCCTACTTGCTTGGTTCTAAGGTCATAGTGCATATTGACCATTCTGCATTGAGGTATCTGATGGCTAAAATTATGCAAAGCGAGGTTGATTAGATGGGTACTTCTATTGCAAGAGTTCAAGTTTGAGGTAAAGGATGGAAAGAAGACATAAAACCAGGTTGTTGATCATTTATCCAGATTAGAGAAGGAAGATATGATCAAGTTTGTGGATGGTGTTGAGATTAATGATGTGTTCCCTGATGAACAAGTATTGGCTGCTTCTTATGATCTTATCCCTTGGTTCGCAGATTTTGCTTACTACTTGGCAAGTGATCTGTCTCTATCGGATTTGTCTTTCCACCAAATAAAAAAATTCATGTCTAATGTGAAGAAATTATTTTGGGATGAGCCTTACATGTTCCGTGTTTGTGTTAATGGCATTATTCATCGCTACATACCTGTGGTAGAGATGATGAGTATAATTGAGGCATGTCATTCATCACCTATTTGTAGGCACCATAGTGGTATCCGGACTGCTCATAAAATCCTACAGTGTAGGTATTACTGGCCTACCATCCATCAAGATTCTCTTGATTTCGTCAAATCTTATGACCGGTGCCAAAGAGAAGGACGAATTTCAAAGAAGAAAGAGCTCCCTATGAACCCTATATTGGTGATTGAGTTTTCTGATGTATGGGGTCTTGACTTCATGGGTCCATTTGTAAGTTCGCATGGGATTAAGTATATTCTTGTTGCGGTTGACTATGTATCAAAATGGGTGGATGGAATTGTGCTTTCAAACAATGAAGGAAAGAGTATCTTCTCCGGATTTGGTACACCTAAGGCAATTATCAGTGATGGAGGTATCCACTTTTCTAACAAGTTGTTCAAGGCGTTGCTAGAGAAATATAGGGTTCGTCATAATGTAGCCAATCCGCAGTCTAGTGGGCAAGTTGAAGTGTCAAACAGAGAGATAAAGCAAATCCTTGCAAAGACTGCGGACGCCAACAAAACTAATTGGTCAAGAAGACTTGATGATGCTCTATGGATGTAGCACACTACATTCAAAACTCCCATAGGTATGTTCCCCTACTAACTTGTATATGGGACGTCATGCCATTTGCATGTAGGGCTTGAGCATAAATCAATGTGGGCGCTAAAGAAGTTTAACTTGGATTGGGGCGCCGCGTCGAGTCAAAGACTAAATGACATGAATGAACCTTTTGAGTTTCTCTTACAACCATATGAAAGTTAAGCCTTGTACAAGGAAAAAATGAAGAGGTACCATGATTAAGAGATTGAAAAGCGTGAATTTGTTGTCGGTGATCTGGTGCTCTTATTCAACTCAAGGTTGCGTTTGTTTTCTAGCAAGCTCAAGTTCAAGTTGACCGAGCCTTTCAGATTCACTCAAGTATTTTCACATGGAGTGGTCGAACTCTAGAACAAGAAAGGAACGAGGTTCAAAGTGAACGGACAGAGGATGAAAGTCTACTTGGGGAAATTTGAGAGTGCGCAAGCAGTGATTGAGGCCTATTATCTTGATGAAATGCAGGCAATCAAGGTGTCTTCTTCATCTTTGCGATATGAAATCAAGCGGTGCTTGGGACGCAACCCAAGATGTACAATCTAGCCAACTAAAAGATTTTTCTTTCGAGATAGGAGTAATCTTCTTTATTTTTAATTTTGTAGCTCTTTAGATAGGAGTTTATTTTTCTGTTTAGTGTTTGCTATATATAGAATAGGGTCCATGTCTAAAAGGTGTCCAAAAAATGTAAAAAGAAAGTCTTAATGGTTGCTACATGTGCAGGAACGAAAAGGCAATATCTGCACAAAAAGTTGTGCGATGGTCTCAGCCCAATGGATGATCCATTGGTCAATCCTGAGCATGTATGGCGTTTGTAGATCTAGGTAAGTTTCTAATTTTTTTAAGTGTCAAAGTGACCTCTGAATACATACTGATCGAAGAAGGGTTTCATGGGCCCAACTTAGGGTTTCTATCGACCTGACCCAGAGACCCATTTAAATATAAACCCTCATTTTAAATCACTTCCCCACTTCCATATCCCCCCCCCCCCAACCGCTATAAATAGATTATATACCCAAAATTCACACACTAAACTCCCCCATTACATCCATAATCTCCTCCCCAACAATTCATCATATTCCCCACATCCCATATCTTCCATTTTTCTTTTCCCTTCTCCATTTCTTTTCCGTCAAAGTCCTCAAGATCTGGGTTCGGTCTCACCATCGGTTTATGAACTTTTGTATGTAATCACACACTTACCATTGTTGTCTAATTGTAAGGTAAGATAATTTATCTCAAACTCCAAGTTTTCATTGTTTAAATTGAAGTCACAACCATGAACTTGACCTTGGTTGTTACATTACTTGTTAAAATGATTAATTGTAGTTTAGAAACACCCTTGGAATGATGGTATGTGGCGTGTAGTTAATTAAAATCAAATAAATAGGTTAATAGGTCTAGTTGGAGGTTTTGACTTAGGGTTCATTGTTTCGGTGTGTTAAAAAGTTGAATTATGTTTAATCGAAACCCTAGGGATGATGAACTACCATATATTGTGTTGAAATGCATGATTAAACTTAGTTTAATTGTGAAATTGTTGAAATTATATGTTGAATAAAAGTTGAAGTGTTAACCCTAGCACATAACTGATCGACGAACCCCACCCATGGTAGGTCAACCCATTTGTAGGTCGGTCAGTGGATCGATGAGCACAAAAGTTTGGCTAAATCAGGAACCACAGTATGGACTATAGTCCGTCGTTTGATCGAAGGATCGTTCTGCACATCCATTGTTCCCAATCTGAAACCCAAAAATGTGAACTCCCTACCTACGGAATGGACATACAGATCGTCATTCCATCGATGGACCATAGGTACCCACCGTGGGTCCAAGTTCGACCTGCTGAATTTTTGAGTTTTGTCGGTCGCAAGTTCAACACTAACTAAGCACGAAGGTACCATGGCTCCCAAAGAAGCTCGGCTATGCTAAGAAGGCAAGTCAAATCGGTCACCACTTTCCGGCGTCTCTTTGGATGAGGACGATACAAAATATGTCCCACATACCACCACGGGCTCCCGATGCACCACCGACAACTAGAAAGCGATCCGATAGGTTGTTTCCATTAGTAGCGAGTCAAGGTCATTGCCCTTAGTTTGAGAGGGCCCGCATAGGTCGAAGAGTCATAGTCGGCTCCTAGTCACGATTCGGCTCGGTTCGATGGTAGCACCACTTCATCTTCGATACCGATATACGGCGGAAATCCCGATTTTCGATTTGGCGTGCACTGTGCTCTGGCCGAACAGATGGTGTGTTAAGGGGCCTATACCAAATATACTTTGATGCCCACATGCTAAACGAGCATCAAAAGATGGGCAGGCTTATTACAAAGGAGCGCCTGATTTTTACAAGCAACCTCCACACCACACCGATTATTGAGGAGCTCTTCAGGAGGCAAAAATATGAGTGGATGGCACTAGGCCTAGGGAATTATAGCGAGGAGATCATCAGAGAGTTTTATGCCTCTTATGCTGCCACCATCTAAAATTCTATCGTTAAGCAGGCCAAGCCGTGCTCATTAGCTATAGAGACCTTGGTGCAAAATTTCCCCATGGACATCTTTGAGGCTACTATCCACCAATTTCTTTATGGCCCACCCCACACTCTGCCTATTAAAGAGATGTTTAGAGAGAGACGTTGCTTTGTTGGATGGCATATCATATTGTTGAGGATGGTGAGCTTACTGAGTGGGTGTGCAACATGTCTTCGCCTATCATAAAGGTGACTCTGAGCTTAGCTATAAAGTTCTTCTGGCTATTGGTTCAAACTAGGTTGTCCTCTACTCAGGCGAACAATGTTGTTATTTGGGATCAACCCTTTATGATTGCACCTCTTATGGCGGATTTGGAGCTTGATTTCTCCCACATCCTGATCATCGAGATCCACGAGAGGGCCTTCAAGACCATCACCATTCTGCCATTGCCTTGTTTGATCTTTCATCTCTCTGGGAGGCTTGGTGCCTGTTGGCATTATGATCGATTGCTTGAGGTGACCAAGACAGTGGACATATGCCTCATTCGGGATGATGCCAACCTTGCTGCACAACAGAGAGAGCCACAGGTTGATGTACCGCCCTTGGGTGATGGCCTTGTTGCGGATGTGGAGCAGATGAAGGCCGATGACACCACCATTCTAGCCCCTACAACAGATACTCAGGCTCCACTGTCTATGACCACTAGCACGTCCGAGCTCCTCTCAGCGACTCCACCGGGGTTCACTACCGTTCCTCTGGACCGAGTCTAGAAGCCAGAGACCTAGATGCCCACCATGCTGCAAAATATGAGGCTGTAGATGCAGGGTTCTATTGAGAAGTTTGAGGGCAAGATGGAGCAGATGATGGATCAGAAGATTCAAGCCGTTCATAAGCACCTGGATGCTTTCAAGTTGAGAGTCCTACAGAGGCCTTCCCCTGCTATTGATATGACCACCTTCTAGACTGAGTTGGCTATCATTCATGCTGATGTTGATGCTCTGTTGGCCCCTACTTTGACTACACCAGAGGCTACCCCTACAACGGTGAAGGATGATGTGGTGATGACTGCCTTATTTGGCGATGTTATGCCACCACTACACTCTTCCTGTGATACTAGAAAGCGCCACGCTCAAAACGCCGATGTTGAGGAGGCTCGTAGATTGAAAAAGAAGATGCTCCAGCAGTTTGAGGTAGCACAACCACAGTCCATCCTTGATGAGGAGAGATGGCATGAATAGCCCCATGAGGTGGATGTTGGCCTTTCGGCATCTGAGCACTGCGATGGTGCTCCCGAGTTGGTGAGGACGCTACTTATGACGTCCTTAGTGTTGATCCAGCGGCTTCTGGGAAACCTGACCCACCTGCTTCTTGATAGGTCTTCGGTGCATTTGCGCCACATGTTGACTTCACCCTTTGCTTTATTTTTTTTTTTTTTGCATTGAGGGCAATTGCACTTTATTTTGGTGGGGGTGGGTTAAATGGATTATGAGTGATAGGGTGAAGCCTGAGTAACCCAACTCAAAATCCTCCTTTGGGGTTTTCTTGCTTCTGTTATTTTCCCTTAAGGGATTGTTTATTTTATACTGAACTGGTATGTTTAGGATTGTATGAGTAGAAGTAAGTAGAAGAATGAAAGCATGATGGCATAAAAACCATGAAATTGATACCTGTCCAAATTTTTTGCAATGTGCTAAATCTATAGGTTGAATGAGTTGAATGTGTTGGATCTTCATATGACATGATAAGGAACCGGTATGATAGCATGACTTAAGCTAAAACTTGAACTGGGTAATTCATTAATCTGATAATGAAACAATGTGCCAAGTGTGTGTGAGAAAGTTTCAATGTTCATACAGTATTTGCCAATCTAGAACATGCCTTGTTAGTCCTGCTAAGATAATCTAGGCTAGAAGCTGGGAAATGATCATAGGCCCTTGTTCTAATAGGTCCACTCAAGCCTAAAATGACCGAACCAAAATAAATAAATATTCCATTTGATCCAAATGTTTGAGCCTAAAATAAACCACTGTTTTCAATACACCTAACTCACCTTCCCTTAAAAAATTGTCTTGGTCGTAGTCCCTCCTTGGACGTGTGCACCTTGACTTAGGCCAAAAGCCTAAGTTGAGGGTGGCTAATTGAAAAAAGTTACCTTAATCTTGGCCGTCGTCCGACATCGGAGATTGTGCACCTCAACTCATGTAAAATACATAAGTTGAGGGGGGTTATAAAAAAGGAAAAAAAAAGGGTATGAAAAGAGTTTTATGTAGAAGAAAGGAAAAAAAGGAAAGAAAAAGAAGTGACTGAATGCAAGACACAAAGAAAGTGAAAATCAAAAGAAAAGAAAAAGAAAGTTGAAATAAAAGAAAAAGAAGAAAGTGAACATATTAATGTCAAGAATTGGTTCAGAAAAGAGGAAAAAAGCCAATGTAATTTCAAGGAGGACAATAGTCATTAAAAAGTACCTAAATATATCCTACCTGACCCGGAGCCTATGTACAAACTAAGAAACTCCTATTGTGATCCTAGTGACTAGTTTGGAGGGTATATGCAGTGAAAATAAGGGCAAGCTTATGGTATTGAGCACTAACTATACTTGAAGTCACTTCTGAGCGTGAGTGTTGGATGAATCCTTTAAAACTTGAAAATCATATCCATTGTGCTAAAAATTATTTCGTTTGAAGTGAGGGAACTAGATACATTGTTTGAAAGTTGGTACCTTGGTATTTATTAAAGCGTATATTGTTATGTCTATTGGTCGATCTATGTCATATCTTGATCTGCATGAGTTAGCTTGTTGAGTCTAGATGCAAAGGTTTGCACTAAATGAGGGATTTGATTAAGATAGCCATGTGCCTACCTGAGTTTATATTGTTTGCTTCTACACAAGTGTCGTTTAGAGTTTAGTGTGTCCCTTGAGGACAAACACCAAGTTTAAGTTGAGGGTGTTGATATATCGTGACTTTACGGTATTTTTGATACGTTTTACTTAGAAGTTGTGTGTGTATAGGGATATATTATTTAAGAAATAATATTTTATGTATTATGTTTGGAAGAAACGGGCTTGGAGGCGGTTGATGAAGATTTGGAGCTAAAACATGCAGAAGTACCCACCAACGAAGCCACCCACGGACCATGGGTTGTCAATCATAAGTCGTGGTCTAGGAAGTTGAGTTTCTGTACTCAATCCATGGAGTGCCAGGACGGACCGTAGACCAGTCCATGGCCCATGGGTGAGGCATTGTATGTGGAGCATCACGAAAGTCTAACAAGTGTGGAACCACGGAACAAGACAATGGACCGCAGGTCGACCCACGGTCCATCCTGCACATCCGTCATTGATGACCTGTGAGTGAAGGTTCGATGCTTGATGAAAAGTTTCTAAGTGTTGAACCCGCGGAGGATGACCCTACGCGCGTAGGTCGACCTATGGTTTGTAGGTCGTGTTGTCGACAGAAGCTGCATTCATACAACTTGTTTTCTTATTTTGTTTCCTTTTTATTTAGGACTTGTTTTCAATAAATAGGAGTTATAAACCTCATTTTTGGGGTTTAGGCATTATTGTAAGCTCTTATTTTTTGTGTTTTGGGAATTAACTTGCAACTTTTGGAAATTTGATTTCCACATTTAGCTTAATACAATTTTCACTTTGAATTTCAATTAAAGATTTGGGTTTTAATCTATTCTAATTGTAAGTTCATGAATTCTTCTAAACTAATTATGAATTGTTATCTTTCAAGCATGAGCCGCTAAATCCACAACTAGGGTTGTGAGAACCATGAGCAATTAACAAAAGTATGAATAATAATTAAGTAATTCTTGAATAGTGTTTATGCATGTATTGTTAATTTTTTGGCTTAAAAGTGCTGAAAGAAACAAAGACAAATGAAGTAAAAGAAAAATAAGAAAGTGAAAAATATAAGCTATAAAGTCAAAAGTCACATATGTATTGAAGAGAGTCAAGGGAAAGAGCAAAAAATGAAAAGATGTCAAAAATTGGTTGAGGAAAGAGGTAAAAAGCCAATTTAATGTCAAGGAGGGCAGAAAAGTCACTAAAAAGTACCCAAATGTACCATACCTGATCCTGAGTCTACGTTACAAGCTAAGAAAGTCCTATAGTTATCCTAGTGACTAGTTTGGAGAGTCTATGCAGTGAAAATAAGGGCAAGCCTATGGTTTTGAGCACTACTTGTACTTTAAGCCACTTCTGAGCATGAGTGTTGGATGAATCCTTAAAAAGTTGAAAATCATATCCATTGTGTAAAAAAGGATTTCGTTTGAAGTGAGGGCACTAGTTACATTGTTGGAAAGTTGGTATGTTGTTGATTGTGAAAAGTGTATGTTGTGATGTCTATTGGTCGATATGTGTCATATTTGATCCCCATGAGTTAACTTGTTGAGTCTAGATGAAAATGTTTGCACTAAATGTGGGATTTGATTGAGATAGCCATGTGATTGCCTGAGTTTCTATTGTTTGCTTCTACATAAATATCGTTTAGAGTTGTAGTGTGTCCCTTGAGGACAAACAACAAGTTTAAGTTGAGGGTGTTGATATACCATGAGTTTACGGTATTTTTTCTGCGTTTCACTTAGAGTTTGTGTGTGTCGTGGGCTATTTTGTATTAGAATTAATGTTTTGTGTGTAAATCTTGCAGGAAATACGGTTGGTTGCGGTTGATGAAGATGCGAGTTGAAAAGTGCAGAAGTGGCCACCAACCAAGCTAACCACGAAACGTAGGTCAAGTGATGTGCTGTGGATGGGTACTCGTAGGTCTTTGTATGAAAGTTTAGTTTCAAAACTCAAATAACAAACTGACAGGATGGACCGTAGTCCAATCCACGGACCTTAGGTGAGCAAGCATAGGTGGAAGATCAGGGAAGTCTGACCAAATGTGGAATAACGGAGCAAACGACAGACAGTAGATCGACCCACGGGCCGTCCTGAAAATCCGTCATTTGAGGTTTGAAAGTCAAAGTTCCATTACCTGATTTCATCTTCTAAGTGTTGAACCAAGGAAGGGGACCAACGGACCATAGGTCTACCCACGGTCCGTAGGTCGAGGCACTGATAGAAACCACGTTCCAATAGTTTATTTCCTTATTTTATTTCCTGTTTAAGTTAGGATTTGTTTTCTATAATTAGGAGTTATAAACCTCATTTTTGGGGGTTAGACATTATTGTAAACTTCTAACTTTTGTTCTTTGGGAATTAATTTGCAAACTCTTACCAATTAACTTTTCGGATTTAGTTTTATACAAGTTTCTCTTCGAAATTCAATTGAATACTTTGGGTTTCATCAATTCTACTTGTAAGTTCATGAATTCTTCCAATCTTATTATGAATTGTGATCTTTCAAGCATGAGTAGTGAAATCCACATCTAGGGTTGTGGGAACCATTAGCGATTAACAAAGTGTGAATAATAATTAAGTAATTCTTGACTAGTGTGCATGCATGTATTGTTAATCCTTTGACTTAGAAGACTTTTTAATGAGTGCACGCGTTAGAACTCAACTCTTTCTTACTTTTTGGACCAAGGAGGTAATGAATGAGAAAAGGATTAAACAACTGAGATTTAGTGGATGCTATCTAATAGTTTGATGTCAATTATAGTGAGAGTGAAAACTAAACTACATTGATATGGCAACTAATCTGGTGTAAAGGTAAGGGTTAGTAAATCATACACCCATAGACGGACCAAGTTGTATGGTGAAATTCCCTACTTGGAGGACCAATCACTTAGGGATACCTAACTTACCAACTCTGCATGTTAAACACTAGGAAAGGATTACTATTATGAGTATTGCGTTAAGTGCTTGTGGGGAACACATGTGCCCTAGTTTCTTTTCCATATTGATAACTCAAAGGTTGAATCTTGTCTACTTGTTACTTAAGCATATTAATTTGTTACTTAATTAAAAAATCCCCCCTGTTTACTTTCCTTGGAAATACTTTGACTAAATGGATATAATTGTTAGTTAAGTTTAAGTGTTGACCATATTCCTCGTGTGATCGACCCGAACCTACAAGTTGTGTTCTTTATTGACAAAGATCGCTTATACTTCTTTGGGGAGGTGTAATTTAAGCGTATCATGGACCCATGATCCGTGATGGTCAAGCGTGGTTTGGGTTCTAGGAGTTCGCTATCAAGGGATTGAACTACCACCCGTGTCCACGGGGTGTGGACCCACCCACAGGGTGTGGGTCCTGCCGTAGGTCACTATTTTGGGCAGTATTCTTGGGGTCCTATTCATAGGCCCATAGTTGGTCCTTGAGGGGTGGCATCTTGACGTTCTAACATGCTAAACCCTCCATTTAAGTTTGGGGTGTTAGAATATCTCCCCCTTGGGATCATTCGTCCTTGAATAACCTTCTAAGCACTTCTTAAGGTAACGGCTCAAGACTAGCAACCCATCATGCATGCAACTCATCTAAATGCACATAACTAAGGGAGGAACTTCATTTCCAATCTAAACATGCTCAATGTATCACATGGAAGTAAGAACTACATGTAACAACCAAAAATGCATGAAATTCAACATCTACTCATGTTAAAGGAGGAATTACCATCTCCGGTCTAAATCATGCTCAACACAATCTCATGGAGCTCATATGCAATTCAATCTCAAAAAGCATATCTTAACATGTTCATCTACTCATCTCATGAAGTCTGTAGGTAACTCTACTCAATGCACTACAATATGAAGGAAAACTTTCACATAAGTCGTTTCTTTCAAGATCTAACCTTTTTCATAAACATGCATATAAAGAAATCATGGCAACAAGTAAAACACACATGAATTTCTATACAAGGAGCTAACAATAAGGAGCTCTCCCTCATGGGAAGAAATTTCATCTACTCCCAAACCTTCGAAGGGAACTAGGGGTGTCTGGTCTCGAACACACTCTCTTCTACCTAGAGACATGGAAAACCAGATGCACCGATACCATTCACTAGGCAAAGCTAACTCATAAACACCCTAATCACATGTCTCAAGATTTCACATGGGCCTACAAAACGGGGACTAAGCTTCCCTTTCATACTAAACTCACTACACCCTTCATGGGTGGGATATGTCAAGTAAGCCCAAGTCACAAACATTTGGATCACACAATGACCTTGCTATATAAGCATACCATCCCCCCTTGGGAGGAAGTCTCAACAGACTTTCTAAGCACTGTCTCTTTCAATTCAACTACAGTTGGATCAATACATTGCCTTTCACATCTAACATAAAACACGATCCGGATCCATCTTAACTGTAATACTGCCCTTGGTATAGTTTACTAGCCAAACAATATTACCTCAACTCATAATGACCATACCGAGTTCTAAAAGTTGTTTTCAGGACATCAACATTTTTCACCCTCATTTGGTGCTAACCTGACTTAAGATCAATCTTACAGGAGTAACTAGCTCTTTGAAGTTGGTCAACACTTGAACCCCTCTCCCTCACCTTAAATAGGTGGTACATGCAACCCTCAAAGTCATCTTCAAGACAAGACATAACCCAAACTTAGGACATAGACTCCCCACCTTCCACTCACGGATAGGCTTATTCGGGAACTAACACTTGAATATACAGTTTCTACAATTACATAGGAGAAAATAGGAGTGCAACCAAGACATCACAAAGATAATATCAAAATCTAACAAAGCATAAAAAATCAATTAAGAAGCTATCAACATTCTGGGATCCACATTTGAAGCACACTCATCATCACCTCTAGCTTGAAGTGCATAAAACCGGCTTTGCTTAAGAGCATCTTCTCTTCCTTTAGCCTTTGCCTTAGGACAATTCCTCATTCTGTGACCACTTTCACCATAACTAAAGCAACCTTCTTTGCCTGTTAAACATCTACCCTCATGTCTCTTTCCACACCTAGCACAAGTAGGCCATCGAGATTTATCACTAATTACCTGTGGCTTAGGGTTAGACACCCTTTCTTCATTATACGTAGGAGCATGGGAAGAACCTTTGTAGATTCCTAGAATGACCATGTCTATCAAACCTATCATAGGAGAACTTATCATCATCCATTCTAGACCTCTTTTTCTCCTTTGATCTCCCTTTTATCTTTGCCTCCTCAATTTGTTGGGCATGAATCATAAGACGAGCAATATCCATATAATGAACAAGCATACCCGTAGGACATTCTTTCACCACTGATCGGACACTCCTGACACAAACTTACTCATCTTAGTTCTACGATCCGCCACAATAGAAGGAGCGTACTTAGATAGTCGGGTAAACCTTAAGGCATATTCCTTAACGCTCATACTACCTTGCCTAAGGTTAATGAACTCAAGAACCTTAGCCTCTCTCATTTCTAGAGGGAAGAACCTATCAAGAAAATAATTTTCGAACCTTTCCCACTCTATGGGACCCATTTCCACCGACCTTGCTTCATTCAATTGATTAACCCAAACTTGAGCAACTCCCTTAAGTTGGTAAGCAACTAATTCCACCTTCTTAATCGAAGTAACTCCCATAATATCTAACACCTTATAGACCTCATCAATAAACTCTTGGGGATCTTTCTCCATCTTTGAACTATAAAACTCGGAAGGGTTCATCTTAGTAAAGTCCCTCACTCTTGAAGCCACCGTACCCACATTTTGGGTTCACAGGATCTATTACCTCTCTATTGGCTTGGGCTGTCACAACTTGAGCCAACACTTGAAAAGTCAATCTAAAATCCGCATTAGTCACATTCTCAACCATAGGGTCAATTAGAGCTTGTGGAGAAGCTTCTTGATCCACATTGCCTTCATTATTCCTTCTAGCATTAGCCCTTGTAGTAGCCATATCCTATAGACCACCGGGTAATGATTAGGAGAAAGACCTTATAGAGTTAAACTCACACGACTTAGAGAAGTGAAAAAGTGAGATTTTCTAATCATCTAATAGCTTCCCATTCATAAATGTGGCGCGCTTCACACTTATTAACAAGAATCTACTAGACGTGGTTTTGAGACATCCAAGAACCATTCTAAACCTTGTGCTCTAATTACCAAGTTTGTCATGACCCAGGGGTACCCCTTAGATGTAACATGGCATACAAGACCCCGAAGGACCTCATATGAGCCACTTAGCATATCATTACATATAGTAATAGAAAATGGTGCAAAAATTTAAAACATTTTCCATACAATCGAAGTCTTTTATAAAAACGAGCGGAAGTCTATAACAATTGTCTCAAACCATCTAAAACCATGAATGTCTTTGGGACGCAGTCCATACAGTAGTTCTAAAGATAAAATGAAAGACAACATAAGAACATGGTGACTATCTCCTCGGATACTATGAGGACTCACCAAAGCTTCAATCCTTGCTTTACTATGATCCTAGCTACGGGGATGGAACTCAATATCGTCAACCCTACATTTGATAAGAATGTAGTCAAGAGTATGCGTTAGTACAATCAAGTACTAAATATGATAGCTAGCATAACATCATCAAGAGCATAACATAAGCATTAGCTGACATAAGACGTAAGCCATAAGCATAAGAGATAACAACATAGTCATAGGCATAATCAATGCATCTCGATCAACATAATATAAGAGAGAGACTTCATAAGTAACGTCAAAGCATACTTGTGCAATGCATGGATAAGAACCCATAAATCTCAACCACGCTCAGTAAACCACTATTGGCCATCATTCATAGCCGTCATCTTTTGATCTCATCCTTAGCTTATTTCTCATAGACAAGGAAACATTTACCTTTAGTTAAACATATCAATGAAGGAAACTATAGAAACAATCCAAGTTAAGCATACATCATATAAGAAAATCTTATGTAAAAAAACATACTTACGATACTTCCTTGAAGTAACCTTGAGTCATCATAAACATGCTACTTTGAGTAGGGACTTGTCCCTCTTTAGCTATATCTACTAATCATGGAAAAGAACTTATTTACTAGTTCAATACATACATTACTCATTAATGGTTACGATTTATGAATTCAAGGCTATTAAGGAAAAACACGTCATCATGATAGACCAAGCTATCATGGAAAGCACACTCCCATGCAAGTCCAAGCTACTCAAGGAAAGGGTACTATTGCTCAGTCCAAGCTACCAATGAAATGGTTTGGTCTTACCAAGTCATGCTATTATGGAAGCATACTCTTATGCTAGTTCAAGTTAACCTTAGGAAGGGTACGATTTCTAAATCCAAGGCTATCCATGAGATCTACTACTCAATCTAATGTGCATGGTCTTGTTTTACCAAGTCAATCTTACTGATGAAGGGATACCATATCATAACTTCAAGCTATCATAATTAACATACTTTGATTCCTCTTAGGTGAGCAAACCTTTCAACCTAAAATCATTCAATGTGAGAAAGCCTTCCACATTCATACATTCATATATTCATAAGGTAGATTATGTGGATAAAGTCCTTCCACAACAATTCTATCTACTAGTCTACCATCATCATATAAGCTTCACTCTCAAAGCCCTAGTAATCAACATTTATAACTACAAACCTTACTCTCAAAGCTTTACTTTTTACAATCATCACATATGCATAAATCTCAAGACATTCTAATCGCATTCTTCATTCTTAATAAATTCTAATCATATTTCATCATATAGGCTCATTCTCAAGCATTAGTAATCATGATCCATCATATATACTTTAATCTAATTCAATTCCTTTCTATATGCTTTTACTCTCAAGCAATTACTATACATATCATCAATCCTAGAAAATTATCTCTAAATCCTCAATTGCCTTTTTCAAGGCACAAAACCCACATACTTCAATTTCATCTTTCTAGATGGGGTTAGGCATGGAAAACATGTAATTTCATCATAAAATGTGATTCACTACTAATTCAATCTCAAAAAATCAATATCTACTCTATTGGATCAACATACATCATAAACCACAACATTGAATAAACCATAAATTGAATCGGGGGAATTCTTCATCAAATGGTACACTCTCCATGACTATATTTATGTGAATGAAATGTTGTACTAAGATTTACTTAGTACCAAGACCTTTACAAACGATTTCCACAAATGAGAGGTAAATGGAGGACCTCTATCTGAGATGATAGATAAGGGGACCTCATGCAAGCTGACTGTCTCATTGATGTAGAGTTTGGCGTAGTCCTCCACTAAATCTGTAGTTTTGAAAACCAAAAAGTGAGTGATCTTAGTGACTATGTCCACTATCACCCAAATGGAGTAACGTTGTCTGCGAGTATGGGGTAAACCCTTAATGATATCCATGTTTATAAATTCCCACTTCAATGAAGGAATTTTTATCTCTTGAGTCACACCTCCTAGCTTGTGGTGTTCTACCTTCACCAGTTGATAGTTAGAACACTTTGCCATAAGGTCTGCTATGTTCTTCTTCATGCCGTTCTACCAAAAGACTTCTCATAGAACATGATACATCTTAGTGGAACTTGGATGAATGGATTATCTAGAATTATGGGCTTTTATATAGATCTGTTGCCTCAACTCACCCACATTAGGAACACATAAGAGACCTTGGTAACAAAGTACACCATCTCCCCCTTAGGAGAAGAGCTCAACTTTTTGCTGATGAACTGCACCTTCCAATTGAAATAATGTAGGATCGCTATCCTACTTTTCCTTCACCTCCGTTACCAATGAGGATTTAGATCCATTATAAACTATCACACCACCATCTAATGGGTCGGTAAGGTAAACTCCTAAGCGAGCAAGCCGGTGAACATCTTTTACTAACTTTTTCTTTTCTTCCTCAACATGTGCTACACTACCCATAGATAGTCTACTCAGAGCATCATCCACTACATTGGCCTTAGCAGGATGGTAAACCACATTCATGTCATAGTCTTTGAGATATTGAAGCCATCTCCTCTGACAAAGATTCAACTATTTCTGGGTAAACACATGTTATAGGCTCTTATGATCTATGAACACATCAACATGAACACCATAGCAGTAGTGTCTCTAAGTCTTTAGGGCAAATAATACTACTGCAAGCTCGAGGTCATGAATTAGGTTGTTATTTTCATGGAACTTTAGTTGTCTAGAAGTGTAAGCTATAACCTTACTTCACTGCATCATAACACAACCTAGGCCGACCCCGAATGCATCACAATAAATAATATAACCATCTGAACCATCTGTTAGAGTTAAGACAGGAGATGTAGTCAACCTAGTTTCTAGTTCTGAGATGCTTTTCTCACACTCATCTAACCACTGAAATTGGACCTTCTTCAGAGTCAACATGATCAATGGGGAAGCTATGGATAAAAATCCTTCAACAAATCTCCTGTAATAACAGACCAAACCTAAGAAAATTTTGATATCTATTGGATAGGTGGGTATGGGCCAGTGTTGTATTGCCTCAACTTTCTGAGAAACCACTCGGATCCCTTCGCTAGATACCACATGACCAAGGAAAGCGACAAACTGTAACCAGAATTGACATTTACTGAACTTAGTGAATAACTAGCGATCTTTGAGAGTTTGCAGAACAACTCTAAGATGAGTTGCATGCCCCTCCTCATCCAGAGAATAAATAAGGATATCAACAATAAAGACGATAACGAACAAGTCCAAATACTGTTTGAACACCATGTTCATTAAGTCCATGAAAGCTACAAGAGCATTTGTTAGTCCAAAAGACATTACTACAAATGCATAATGACCATACCGAGTTCTGAAAGTCTTTTTTGGAATGTCATTATCTCTGACTCTGAGCTGATGATAGTCGGATTTAAGGTCTATCTTAGAAAAGCAACTAGTACCCTAAAGTTGGTCGAACAAGTCATCAATCCTGGGATGGGATACTTATTCTTGATAGTGACTTTGTTCAACTACCGATAGTCATTGCACATTCTGAGAGAACCATCTTTCTTTTTCACAAACAATAAAGGAGCATCCCATGGAGAGATAATGGGTCTGATGAAGCCCTTATCTAGAAGGTCTTTCAAATTCTCTTTTGATTCCTTAAGCTCGGCTGGAGCTATTTTGTAAGGAGGAATCGAAATGTACAGGGTATCTTGAAGGAGATCTATTCCAAAGTCTATTTCCCTTTCAGGAAGAACTCCGGAAAGACCTTCTGGGAACACTTCTGGAAACTCATTTACTACAGGGACTGACTCAAGAGTTGGGTTTCGAAGTTGGGATCCTTAACCCAAACTAGATGATAGATATACCCTTTAGAGATCATCTTCGTGGCCTTAAGGTAAGAGATAAATTGATCTATAGGCGTTGAGCTACTACCCTTCCATTCTAAGACTGGCTCATTTGGAAACTAAAACTGAACAATCCTAGTTCTACAATCGAATGAGGCATAACAAAAATATAAACAATCCATGAGTAGAATGATGCCGAAATCTACCATTTCTAACTCTACAAGGTCTACTGAGGTGACTTTCTGAGAAATTATGATAGGGAAATTTTTGTATACCCGTCTAGCTATGACGGGGTCACAAATTGGTGTAGAGACTGAGATGGGTTCTGAGAGAGTTTCAGGGCTAACACCGAAGTTTACTTCTATATAGGAAGTTACAAAATACAGTGTAGCTCCTAGATCTAATAATGCGTAAACATCTAAATAAAAGACTCGTAACGTACCAGTGACCATATCAGGAGAACCTTCCTGGTCTTGGCAAGACTGTAGAGCATAAAACATGGTCAGGCGTTGACCACCACCTGTACCAGACTAAGCACCCTACTGATTTGGGTGACCTGCTGGTGCTGTTGGAGCTATTGACTGAGCCCTATTGTTGTTACCTCCTTTCCCCTGCCTGGAAGAAGGGCAATCATTCAACCTATGGCCTGATTGACCACACCCACATCACCCTTCCCTTCCTGTAAGACACTTGCCCAGATGGTTCTTACCACACTATGGACAAGTCTGGAAAGTCATGTTACCTAAAGTACTCCCCAGAGACTTAGAGCCTGATACCCTACCTTTCTGATCCTGTCGAAACCTTGGGGATGGAGCACTAGCCAATGAAGGTGCTGGGTATGTAGTCCTTTGCTGAAACTATGACTGATTCCCACTACCCGACTTTTGCTGATAGTATTCATAATATCCTGTTCTGGCCTTTTTATTATCCTTAGCAATTTCCTTAAGCTTATCTCCCTCAACTTGCTGAGCATGAGTCATCAGTCTAGAGATATCAATATCTTATAGAAGCATAGCATTCCTGCACTCAGCCTTCACCAGATTGGATACCCAAATAAGAACTTACTCATTTGTGCCCTTGGATCGGCAACCATATGTCGAACATACCTGGATAACTGGGTGAACTTCAGCTCGTACTCTTGGACTGACATTGAACCCTGATTCAAGTTTATAAACTCTTGTGCCTTAGCATCTCTCAACTCCCTTGGGAAGAACATGTCCAGAAAAGCTCGGGTAAAACAATCCTATGCCACATGAGCTGCATATGCACCCCTATTGTCTTTCCAATGAGTAAACCAAATATGAGCCAAACCCTTAAGTTGGTAGGATGCCAGCTCCACCCTATCATTTCTAGTCACTTGCATCACCTTTAGGATCTTCTTGACCTCATCAATGATGTTTTGTGCGTCCTCACCAACCTTCAACCCTAGAAACTCAAGTGGATTCATCCGAACAACGTCTCTAGCCATAGCTGCAACTGATCCACCATTGGTGTTTGCGGGAACTGTGGCTTGTTGTTGTTCTGATTGGCCACACTCTGAGCCAAGAGTTGGATCGCATTATGAAATTTTGCATTCGTGACATCATGGTTCGATTCTAGAGGAACTGTGTTAGCATTGTGTGCATTAGCATTTCATGCGTTAGCTCTATGAGGAGGCATGATGTGAAACTCATAATGATGGATTAGAAAGGAGAATTTGAATCATACCTCACACACGATAAGAATAGCAAAGGAATTGAGGTTTTTCTTAAAACACTTCATAGCCTCCCACTCATAGATGTGGCGCACTTCAGACCAATGAAAGAGACTTTACTTAGTCCGACTGTCAGACATACTCAGAGTTTTGAGCCAAATGCTCTGATACCAAGTTTATCACACCCCGAGGATACCTCCTTGGCATAAAATGGTACCTAGGATCATGAGTGACCCCAAGCTAACCCTAAGTCTGGCATATCATAAGCATAATGAAAATAACTAAGTAAAACATGAACTATGTAGAAGGTAAATAAATAAATTTCTAGTGTGGGGACAAAACCCAAATAGTCTGAATATATAAAACATACTAAGAGTTTAGTTATAAGTGAAAACCATTTAACAACTCAAGATGAATCTATTACTATGTCTGAAAAGCCTCTAACTGAGTTGAGTTGCTGGGACATGCCCCCAACTAACTCTAACAAAATTGAAAAGCTAAAAATAATGACTAAAATGAAAGCATCTCTATTGTCCTCAAAATATGAGGACTCACCTCTAAAGCTGCTGAATGCAGACCGAGAATCGATTAAGCGTGATTTGGATGTTGAGTACCTGAACCTATATAGTGAAAGGATGTAGCACAGAGTATGAATCAGTATTTGGAATATGCTGAGCATGCATGATATAGATACTAAGTTGAAAAAATATATATGAGCTGAACAAAGCATAACAGATCAATAGCATAATCTGAGCAAGAATATTGATACTGAAGCATAACTTTAAAGTTAAGATGAATGCAATGACTAAGTACTAATCATGAAGATAACATACTAAATTGTATACTGATATAACTGCTGAAAACTTGGTCAAATGCACTAAGAGTCTGACTATGGGAGCTACTATTAAACGACATAAATCACGTGAGCTAAATATGGAGTCCGATGTATATGCCCTATCCAAAAGACCCAATATACCTTGACAGGGGTATAAAAGCATGATAGGTGTGATCACTAAATTTGATGCCCAACAGATGGACTTATAATCCTACGCAGGCACGTAGTTCTAGGACTATGAGGGTACGTTGAATCCTATTCCAACTCGGTGCTAAGTCTTCTTCTAACTGAATATATATAAAGGAAAAATCACTAAATATTGAATAACTCTAAATAACGGAATGTAGACTGAGAATGCAACATTTATATACTAAGAATCTGACATTCGAAATTTATAGAATGATTTCCTTTTTAACTAACCTAGCAAGTATAATTCATGAACTAAGAGAATTTACACAAACTAGGGTTCTGAATTTTAAACGAGGAATTGTCACGCCCAAAGCCTACACCCTGGGTGGGACTAGCACTCGAGAACCATTGCTGGCCCCAAGCGAACCCTTGGCCTGGCTTACTACTCAGCGGAAGACTTTACAGAACAAAGATAAACTCATGAAATAACTTAGAATGTTGTAAAGAAAACATACAACTAGCCAATAAGGCAACTCAACTCTTATAACAAACAACTAAAATGAACAAGACTAAAGAACTAATAATGTCTAACAGTCTATGAAGCGTCTAATACAATGAGGGATGTCAGGACAAGACCCCCGATCATCCTAATAGAGAAATGACAAAGCAATATAAAAGGGATCCTCCGAAAAACAACGAGGCTTACCAAATGACTTTGAAATGCTCAACTGGATCAACAAACCGTTGGATGTTAATCCTAGTTACCTATATCTACATCATAAATTGATGCAGGCAAAATGGCGTCAATACATTAAATGTACGAGCATCTAATGGAAAATCTAACAATATGTAAGCTTGAACTAGAATCTGAAAGAAACACTTAGCTCAGTTTTATTCAACTCATGGATACTCAACTCAATACAGAAATAAAACAACAATAAAAATGTAGTTGATATAAAGCATTTCAAATAGTAGATAACATCTCGAAGTATAGGAAAATACAGTAATATATTAGTTGTATATAAGAATACAAAAATAAACTCTGTTTGGGAGATTCTCTAACCGAAAACCATCACTATGAGCTATGTGATGATACAACGTCTCACCCATACTACCAGAACTGTCCTATAATTTCCCGGGATATAGAACGCCTCAACTAAGTGGATCAACAAAGATATGCTTAAAAGCATTAAAGAATCATCTAAAAAATATGACCCTTTCTACCCACGTTGGCTACATGATTTATGGAGACTTGAATTATTATGAACTCATCCCTATATCATTGCTCAATACTACTCCTAAAATATACTCAGCTCATATGATTGAAAACATAACTCTTTTTGAGTGGTTTGAAATTATTACTCAAAATCTATCTGTTAAAAGAAATGGAACTCAAACCTACTCATGGAAACTCTTTTGGAAATCGGTGTTTCCTCTCATCTTAAATGTGAAAAATATTTACTCTTTGGGAATACTTAGTTCACATATATCACTTTTAAGAAAATGAACTCCGCTCTTACTCTTCTCAATTCAATGCTCAAGTCTTAAAACAAGTTTAAAACACTTGTAAAAGACTTTTGAACTGACTCGAAGAACTCTCAATACTTGACTCTTAACTCTGCCTTGAATTTTAATTATGAATTCAAGGTTATGATTTGTGATAGAAAGGATATCGTTATGATTTAGAGTGTTTTTAGATAGTTAATAATGAGAAACGGTTGAGAAAATAATGTCTGGGAGCAAGTCCGTGACGTGGATATGTATTTTAATATTTGGTCACGAAATAGTTTTGAAACAGTGGAGTTCGTCTCCTCTCCGCGATGCGGAGGGGAAAGTTTCACTTTCGAGGAATAGGTCCGCGATGCTGACCTAATACTTTAGTTTCTGTATGACTTTTTCTTCCTCGTTTTCTAACCCCAATTAGCTTAAAATCGAATGGTTAATTCCCCAATCACTTAGATTCGAATACCCCACACTAGTATACAAGAACCTACTCAAAACAACCTTAAAATCCATAAAATTATCTCAAGAACTCATCAAAACTTCAACAATTCAAGATTATGAAAGGTATTTCAAGACATCAAAACTTCAACAATTCAAGATTATGACAAGTATTTCAAGAATACTCAACAAGAACTACAGTCCATCAACTTTAAGGAAACGAATTTCATTGAAAATAAAATGATTGACGCGTGGGTGAACAAACCCAATGCTATGTGAACTCACATACCTTTTAGGCATTAAACCCTTGGCGAAATCTACAATGAAATCTTCAAGAACTTGACGAATGATTGATTTTTCTCCTTTTTCTCCTCTTGTTGAACTTCTCTCAAAGCCCTAGCATATTTCAGGATTTATAAAACTAAACCAAATCAGTTTAAACCCCTAGATATTATCGAATTTCATTTTAAGTTAATTTGTTAAGGAAAAGACCAAAATACCCCTCTTAAATTCGGGTAACTTTCCTTAACTAGACAGCCCGACTTCAAAAGGGCATATCTCCCTTATACGAGCTCAAAAATTAGAAAACTCAGTTGCATTGGAAAGAGGACTGCCATGCTCAAATTACACCTCCCTAAATAAGTATAAGCGATCGTTATTAAAGGTTCCACGATTTGGACTAATCTAGTGCTTTATTTTAATAGATTTAGTGTCCTAAAATGCATATTTTGTGTCAATAACTGATGTAAATACTTGATTTTCAGCTATTTGGATTGAGGAACAAAGCATGGCCACTAATGAGCAAAAAGGAACAAGAAAGCTAAAAGGACGAAGAAAAGAAGGCCTAAGGTTCGCCTAAACAATTGGACGAGTCACCGAATTTCCATGTTCTCGCCTAATGTTCCATTGTACCAAGCACTGAAGGAGAAAATCAAATTGGCGATAGAAAGAAGCAGTCGGTGAGTCGGCGAACGGTTTCGCGATGCAGTGTTATATCGCCCAAAGTTACAGAGCTTGAAGTTGTTGAAGGCCAAAGCAAAAAGGCGATGGGACTGACCAAAGGGCGGATCACTAAGTGGATCGGCGATCCCGACTTATTGCACCAAATGGTCCTTCTCAACACAAATTTTTTACGACTATAAATACATGTTTGAATTTTTAGTTTAGCATCAGATTTTTAATCGAGCATTCAATAATTTTCATTAATGTTCGATTTTCAAGTTTGAGAACTTAGAATTGAGTTTAGAGATAATATTTCCTTAGCTTTGAAGATTTGAAGATTTCTAATTCTGAGAAATTTAAAGTGGGTGTTAAAGATTCTTCATCTTAGACCCTTGTAAAGACGAAATTAATCTTACCTAGTTGATAGAAACACAATTTGGTAACGATTTCGATCTTTTTATGATATCTAGCTAAAACCCTAATTCTTGGTGTGTTATTATGGGTTGATTTAGCTGTTGGGTATTGTTATTTGATAGTGTAAATGTTGTTTTAAAGTGATTTCATTCAGTAATTGTGGTTTAATCTAAAGGGTTGTAGTTGCAAATGCAACTCTACCTTCGTATTTTTTGCTTGCTGGAGAGAGAGGCTTTAAGACCAAGATTATTGATTTGATGGTCTGTGGGTATTGGGTTGTCGTGGGTTCATCTCCAGAGAGTGAATCCTAAACCCTCTTCCACACATTCTTCTTGAGAGAGTGAATGGACTAAAGCAAAGGTTGTTCTTAATTGCTACTTGTTGGTATTCGAGAGAAACCAATTTTATTCGAGTAAATTGTTCAGAGAAAGTTTATCCCCGCTAAAGTCTAAGCAGTCACTGATTACAATAATTTACTATCAATTGCAATTACCTAATTGCCTACCTTAGACCATAATCCAATCACATCCCAAGAACCTGTCTCCATATTTGCTATTTTCATATTATTTGCTGTTGTAGTTTATAATTGTAATCAAAACCCCCCCCCCCACTAATTTGACACATGTTTCACCCCACACTTTAATCATCCTTTTATTCGTAAATGTTATTACCTATGAATGACATGAACATATTCATGTTTTACTATTCCTTCTCAAATACGTACCACTCACTTGGATTCGACTGACTCACTTGGTTGGGTTATATTCTTGACTAACGATCATTGGCACTTAGATTTGGATGAAGTGTCCTGTCACGTGAAATCAAAATGGCGCCATTCTTGAGATGGTGTTACTTGAAAAATTTTAGTTAAGTTAAATTTTGCTCTTGTTAGTTATAGTTGTACTTAATTTTTAGTTTTGGTTTGTGTTGCTGTTTTGAGCAGAGAATTGGAGCATATTTGGTAGCAACAGACACCCAATGGATCACCCTCCTTTGATGATTCTTAGGGATAACATCCTAAATTTCAGACAATTGGACGGTGAGTCCATTTACGCATTGTGGCAAAGGTTTAAAATCCTATTGCCGAGTGGGTCAGCGAGCACGACTAATGTCACCGAATGGGCGAGAGCTAGACGGTGAAGTCTAAGTAACCCATGTTTTCACCAAATGACGTAATTTACCTAATGATAGAGCAGGTGACATCATTCTTAAGGGCAAAAGTCGTCAAATGGCAAAATTTGGCAAAACCGGGAGAAGTCTGAGTATCCTGGGGTGATGGGTGCATGCTTTGATTTTGTTTTCGAGGATTGTGGGGTTGAATTTGAGAAGTTGAGTTGAAAGTAGGCACGTTGGGTCGTTTGGCGAGCTGGGTCGAGCTCGCCAGAGTTCCCCATCTCGCCTTTAAGTTCATGCTAAATGAGTAGTTGGGTTATGTAAATTTTGGTGAGAAGCCAGAGGTCGCCGAAAGCACTTGGCAACTCGTTGAAAGTCTTTCTTGATTGCCCTTTGTCTGCACCCCTGCATTTTTTTTGCACTGTATCTTTTGGCAGGCTAATCCTTGCTCGCCGAATGCTATTGACAATTCGCCGAAAGTTCCTCCCATCGCCGACATGCCAAATTTTTTTGATATTTTTGAGCCTATCCTTTCAGCGAGCCCGATCTAGCTCACCAAAGGGATTCGGTGACTCGCCGATCGGTTCTACGAGTCTGTCTGCAACTGTTTTTCTATTCTTTTGTTTGAGTTGTCTAACATTTTTCCTAATGTTTTGCATACATGGTTAGGACAAACATCTACATGCCACCCTGAAAAAGAGCACGGGGTATCGCAATTAATGAAGTGGGATCAAATCCACCCAAAAATAGAAGACAGGAGCCTCCAACTAGAGGTCAGAGCAGAGGCAAGAGGCCAACAGTTGAGAGTGGATATTGACTCCCGAGCTACTGTATCTAAACCTGAGGATGACCACCCCCTGTAGTCCCAGCAGATAGAGCTTCGTGCTAAAGCTCGTCCTGACTCATCTAGGTTCCCAGCTGCCGCAGCTGATATAGTGCCAGCTCCAACACCTCCTGTGGTTGCAGTGCCACTAGTCATCCCTCCTCCTAGGCTTCTTAATAGGTTAAAGGATGATGGATTGCGAACCATCCTAGAGGAGAAGTTGCTACTGACAGAGGGGCTAGAGGGTAGATACTCCAGTGTAAGGGAGATACTACATTAGCACATGTTTCAGATTTTCACCAAGCCCCGAGGCCCCTATGTTCCTTCATGGGTTCGAGAATTCTATGCTACATATGGTGACCTAGTGCCAAAGAGTAAAAAGAAGGCCAGCAAGTTCAGACCAATTAAGTCGTTCATGGTCTGAGGTGTGGAAGTTGGGTGCTGCAACGATATCATAAACGTTGTTCTACAAAGAGCCACGGGGTTCGAGCACGATTATAAGGGCTTGGTGATAGCCTAATCCCTGGATGACTTGAAGGGTAGGCTTGCCTCTTATATGGCGTCACCAGAGGTGGATGGATGCGAGAGTCTAGATCGAGAAGAAGGATTTGAATGTAGCTGCCCGGTACTAGTTTGGATTCATCAGTAGTTCCATCATGCCTTCACAAAATAAATCCATCCTCCGACATGCAAAGGCAACTTGCTTAGGTTCTGTCTTAGCGTAAAGGTGGCTCAACTTAGGGCTCATTATTAAGCAGCATATGGTCGCGGGGCCAGCGAGAGTGAAACTGCTATTTCCGTTATTGATCACGGGCTATCTTGCGTCTTTGAGTCCCGAGGATCAACTAGAGATATTAAGGTCGCCCCGTCTCCTCCACTGACATCTAGCAAATAAAGGCCAAGTACACTCAAGAGTAGGCTGACATAAGGAGGGCAACTACAGTGGACACAACCCGAGAGATCGATGTTGATTCAAAACCTTCAAAGCAATCTTACCCTACTCTATCCTCCGAGCCTTCACGTATACATCTCTTATTCTTCTTCACGGCCTCGATTCCTCTACATACACTTGACCCATCAAGATCACTCGGGCTATGCTCATGAAGATGGGGCAGTTGTCCCATTCAGCTGACGTGAGGGAGACCAGACTTGAGTGATACATCCCATGGATGATCGAGAGTTCCATCACTGCTACACCGACCCCCCTCCATACTTCTATTGACACTCTTACAGCAAGAGTTGAGGCTTGTGAGAGTAGAAGGGAAACCTCCGAGGTGATGGCTTTGAAAGCCAAAGTAGCGGTTGAGGAAGGACGTAGACTATCTAATGTCTACTGACTTCACTTCATTACTGGAGGCTGATGATGATGTGCACGCTCCTAATACTTCATAGATTCCTCCAGCTACCACCATAGATGTACATAGGGATGATACAGTAGTTGCTGAGTCGAATGCATAGACCAACGAGGAGAAGATAGAGGTGCATGATGTTGCAGTTTATGATTATCTAGTGGACCTAGAGGATGTGATGTTTGAGACTGAATGTCAGACTTCTTTGAGAAACACCACCATGGTTGGGTCTAGTGGAGCAGGTCCTTTTGAGATGACTCCGGGCACTAATGCCCAAGTTCAGAGTGATGCACTGGGCAGTGATGCCTTGACAGATAGAGCGACTCTTTAGACAGGACCCTTCTTTACCTCCCTTTCTGTCTTATTTTATTTTGGATTTTATTTTGATTGCATTTGAGGAAAAATGATTTTTATATGTGGTAGAGTGAGGCCCTCCTTTTGTGATGACTGTTTTGTGTATATAGTTGGGTTTTTGAGCTATAAATTTTGTTAATAATACATCTTGTAGATGATTGATCTTGTGGATCCTTGTTTTCAATTGTAAATGATTTTTGGACCCTTCCAAAAATATTTTGCCACCTCTTGTTGTGTTTGAATGTGGCTGTTCTCTTGCAAATTTGAGTATTGGTCTTGATCAATACTAATGACTTGAATAGTTCTCATAATCAAACAAAAATGAATGTGATGCTACAATGAGGCCAAATGAAGTTGCACAGACAATAGATTAAGTTTTTGCATCTCGTTGTGAGTAGCCAAGTATGAAATTGAGTCTCTTGTGATGAACATTGCACACTAGCGAAAGTGTGGAGTCTTGTTTGACATTTGTGTCAATGCTTTGTGTGATGAGCTTACCGTGAACCATGTGTTATGAAACCTCAAATTTTCCCCGTTGGTCTAGTTGACTAAGTGATATAATCTCTTGATATGATCTTAGGCAACTTTGAAGAGTGTGAAACAATTTAACACTATACCTCTTTTGTGGCCAACCTTGTGAGTGTGTGATCCTTGTTTGAACACCCTTTGAGCCTTATCCTTTTCTTGGATGAAACTTGATGCAAACTGTGACCTTTATTGATCCATTACCCTTAATCCTCATGATTTGTGGTTTGTGTGAATAGCCCTCTTAGGACAAAAGCCTAAGTTGGGGGTGTGCTGAAAAGATAAGTTAAATCAAGAAATGCAAAGAAGTCCCCTTTGACCCATGGTTTGAGAAAAATTGTACCCCTCCATATAAAATAAGGAGAAGAAAAGAATGAAAAATTATGGAATTAAGTTGTGAAAATACAAAAAAGAAATGGGGTTTCCAACAGTCCATGGAAAGTGAATAATGGGGTGACTTGTGAGCATGAATGAAAATGATGAAGAAAAGGAAATAAAGTGTTGTCCACACCATATTTCATGAGGGTTGCAGCCATTAAGCCTAAATGACCATACCAATGCACTCAGCCCCATTATAAGCCTTGAAAAGACCTTTTTGATCTTGAGTGAGCTGAAACAATTGTTGATTGGAAAATAAGGGCAAACCTATGGTTGAAATCATGCATTGTTTTCATCTTTGTGAGTATGAGCATTGAATTTGGTTCCGGAGCTTTAAATTGTGAACCACTGTGTGTGACTATGGAATCATGCTTTGTGTGAGGGTATTTGAGTACCATTGTTGAGCTTGAAGTTACATTTGAAGCAAGTATTGTGAACTTGAGAATCTTTTATAATGGTGAGTCACAAGTTGAATCTTTGAGTGCACAATTGATTGTTGCATGAGCAAGTTGAGTCTTTTTGTGTGCATTCATGATTGAGTCTTGTGTAGCACTATTTGAGACATCCTTTTTGAAATGTTGAACTTGAGTTTTACTTTAGGACAAGCAAACGTTTAAGTTGGGGATGTTGATGAGTCCACGATTTGGACTCATTAAGGGCTTTATTTTAATAGATTTAGTGTCCTCAAATACATGATTTGTGCCAATAACTGATGTAAATCCTTGATTTTCAGGTATTTGGATTAAGGAATAAAGCATGGACACTAATGAGCAAAAAGGAACAAGGCAGCTGAAAGAACGAACAAAAAAAGGTCTGAGGGTCACCTAAAGCATTGGGCAAGTCGCCAAATGGCCATGATCTTGCCTAATATTCCAGTGTGCAAAGCCTTGAAGGAGAAATTCAAATCAACGATAGAAAGGAGCAGTCGGCGAGTCACTGAATGGTTCCACGATGCAGTACTTTATCGCCCAAAGTTATAGAACTTAAAGTTGCTAAAGGCCAAAGCAAAAAGGCGATTAAACTAACCAAAGGGTGGATCGCCGAGTGGATCAGCAATACCGACTTATTACGCCGAATGGTCCTCCACAGCACAAATTTTTGGCATCTATAAATACATGTTTGAATTTTTAGTTTAGCATCAGATTTTTCATCGAGCATTCAATAGTGTTCATTATTGTTCAATTTTCAAGTTTGAAATCTTAGAATTGAGTTTAGAGATAATATTTCCTTAGCTTTGAAGATTTGAAGATTACCATTTAAGAGAAACTAGAAGTGGGTGTTGAAGATTCTTCATCTTAGACCCTTGTAAAGATGAAATTAATCTTACCTAGTTGATGGAAACACAATTTGGTAACGATTTCTATCTTTTTATGATGTATAGCCAAAACCCCAAATCTTGGGGTGTGATTATATGATTATAGGTTGATTTAGCTGCTGGGTATTGTTATTTGATAGTGTAAATGTTGTTTTAAAGTGATTTCATTGAGTAATTGTGGCTTAATCTAAAGGGTTGTACTTGCAAATGTAACTCTACCTTCGTGTTTTTGGCTAGCTCGAGAAAGAGGTTTTAATACCAAGATTACTGATTTGATGGTCTATGGGTATTGGGTTGTCGTGGGTTCAGCTCGAGAGAGTGAATCTTAAACCCTCTTCCACACATTCAGCTCGAGAGAGTGAATGGACTAAAGTGAAGGTTGTTCTTAATTGCTGCTTATTGGTTCGAGAAAAACCAATTTGATTCGGGGTAAATTGTTCAAGAGAAAGTTTATCCCCACTATAGTCTAGCTTAGTCATTGATTTACAACAATTTACTATCAATTGCAACTACCCAATTGCCTACCTTAGCCGATAATCCAATCACATCCCAAGAACCCGTCTCCATATTTGCTATTTTCCTATTATTTGCTGTTGTAGTTGATAATTGCAATCACAACCTTCCTGCTATTTGACACTTGTATCACCCCAAACTTGAATCATGATTTTATTTGTAAATGTTCTTACCTATGATTGACTTGAACATATTCATGTTTTTCTATTAATTCTCAAATATGTACCACTCCTTGTGGGATTCTACCCCAACTCACTTAGTTGGGTTATATTACTGACTAACGATCGTTGGCACTTAGTATTGGATGAAGTGTCCTGATACGTGAAATCAATTATCAAGTAAAGAACCCAACTTGTAGGTTGGTGTCGATCCCACGAGGAATATGGTTTAGACTTAACTATAACCCACCATTATATTTGTTTAGCCAAATGATTTCCGAGAAAAGTAAACAAGGGGGATTTTGTAATCAAGTAACAAGTTATTATGCTTAAATAACAAGTAGACAGGATTCAACTTTGTTGTATCAATACGAGAAAAAAACTAGGGTATATGTGTTCCTCATAAGCTCTAAACGTGGTAACCCTAATAATAGTAATCCTTTCTTAGTGTTTTACATGCAAAGTTGGTAAGTTATATTTCCTAAGTGATTGGTCCTCTAAATAGGGAATTTCACTACGCACCTTGGTTTGGCTACGAGTGTATGCTTTACTAACCCTTACCTTTACCTCATATTAGTCATCACATCAATGTATGTCATAGTTTTCACCCTCACTCCAATTGATATTAGACTACTAATAGCATCCGCTAAATCTCTATTGTTAATGCTTTTCTAATTCACTACCTCCTTGGTCCGGCAAGTAGAAACGAGGTGTGTTCTAACATTTGCAGCCATTAAAAAGACTTCAAAGTGAAAGAATTAACAATACATGCATAAACACTATTCAAGAATTACTTAATTATTATTCATACTTTGTTAATTGCTCATGGTTCCCATAAACCATAGTTGTTGATTTAGCTACTCATGCTTGAAATATCACAATTCATAATTAGTTTAAAAGAATTCATGAACTTACAATTAGAATAGATGAAAACCCAAATCTTCAATTGAAATTCAAAGTGAAAATTGTATTAACCGAAATCCGAAAATCAAATTTCCAAAAGTTGCAAGTTAATTCTCAAAACACCAAAAACTATAGACTTTACAAGAATGTCTAACACCTAAAAATGAGGTTTATAACTCCTATTTATAGAAAACAAGTTCTAAAAAAAAAAAAGAAACAAAATGAGGAAACAAGCTATCTGGACGCAGTTTCTATCGACGACACGACCTACGGACCGTGGGTCGACCTACGGACCCTGGGTCGCCCTCCGTGGTTCAACACTTAGAAACTTTTCATCAAGTACTAGAACCTTCACTCATAGGTCATCAATGACGGATGTGCAGGATGGACCGTGGGTCGACCTACGGTCCGTCGTCATGTTCCGTGGTTCCACAGTTGTCAGATTTCCCTGATGCTCGACCTACTATGCCTCACCCATGGTCCATGGACTAGTCTCTGTCCTGGCTCTCCATGGATTGAGTACTAAAACTCAACTTCCTAGACTAGGACTTACGACTGACCACCCACGGCCCGTCGATGGACATACAGTCCGTGGGTGGCTCCATTGGTGGGTACTTCTGGATTTTTCATCTCCAAATCTTCATCAACCACCTCCAAGCCTATTTCTTGCAACCATAATACATAAAACATTATTTCTTATACAATGTAGACCTAGACACACACAACTTATAAGTAAAATGCATCAAAAATACCGTAAACTCACGGTATATCAACACCCTCAACTTAAACTTGTTGTTTGTCCTCAAGCGACACACTAAACTCTAAACGACACTTTTGTAGAAGCAAACAATACAAACTCAGGTAGTCACATGTCTATCTCAATCAAATCCCTCATTTAGTGCAAACCTTTTAATCTAGACTTAACAAGCTAACTCATGCGGATCAAGATATGACATACATCGACCAATAGACATCACAACATACACTTTTCACAATCACCAAGGTACCAACTTTCCAACAATGTAACTAGTTCCCTCACTTCAAACAAAATCCTTTTTCACACAATGGATATGATTTTCAAGTTTTTAAGGATTCACCAAACACTCACGCTCAGAAGTGACTTCAAGTACAGTTAGTGCTCAATACCATAGGCTTGCCCTTATTTTCACTGCATAGACCCTTCAAACTAGTCACTAGGATCACTATAGGACTTTGTTAGCATGTAACGTAGGCTCTGGGTCAGGTAGGATATATTTCGGTACTTTTTAGTGACTTTCTGCCCTCCTTGATATTACATTGGCTTTTTACCTCTTTTCTCAACCAATTCTTAACATCTTTTTATTTTCTTTTCTTTCCCTTGACTCTCCTCAACACAGATATGACCTTTGACTTTATAGCTCATATTTTGTTCAGTTTCTTCTTTTTCTTTTATTTAAACTTTCCTTTTCTTTTCTTTTGATTTCCACTTTCTTTGTCTCTTGCATTTAGTCACATCTTTTTCTTTCCTTTTTTTCCTTTCTTCTACACAAAACTCTTTTCCTACTCTTTTTCTTTTGTTTTCCTTTTTCATAGCCACCCTCAACTTATGTATTTTGCATGAGTTGAGGTGCACAATCTCCGATGTCAAACCACGACAAATATTAAGGAAACTTTTTTGAATTAGCCACCCTCAACTTAGGCTTTTGGCCTAAGCCAAGGTGCACATGTCCAAGGAGGACCAGGGCCAAGACAATTTTTTAAGAGAAGGTGAGTTAGGTGTATTGAAAGAACTGGTTTATTTTAGGCTCAAACATTTGGATCAAATGGAACATTTATTTTTTTTTTTGTTGGATCATTTTAGGCTTGAGTGGACTTATTAGAACAAGGGCCTATGATCATTTCCCATCTTCTAGTCTAGATTATCTTAGTAGGACCAACTTGGAAAGTTCTAGATTGGCACAATACTATTTGAACATTCAAAAGTTTCTCACACACACTTGGCACATTGTTTCATTATCAAATTATCTTCAAGTTTTAGCCTAAGTCATGAGCTCAAATAGGCTCTTTATCATGTCATATTGAGGTCCTACCCATTCAACTCATCAAGCCTATAGATCTAGCACATTTCAAAAAATTTGGACGGGTATCAATTTCATGCTTTTTATGCCATCTTGCCTTCATTCTTCTACTTACTTCTACACATACATTTCTAAACATGCCGGTTCAACATAAAAGTAAACAGTCATTTGGGGGAAAAGACCACAGGCAAGAAAACCCCAAATGAGGATTGTGATTTGGGTTTCTTGGACTTCACCCTAACACTCAAATCCATTTACCCCACCCCCGAAAAAATAAAGTACAATTTCTGTGAATGCACAAAAAGCAAAAATAAATCATAGGGTGAAGGTGAAGCAAACCTGTGGCGCAAATGCACCGAAGACCTCTCAAGAAGCAGGTGGGTCCGATTTCCTGGAGCCCACTGGATCAATACATGGGATGCCATCTGTAGCGCCCGCATCAATATGAGTAGCACCATCAGTAGTGCTCACACTGCTAGATGGGCCAACATCTACCTCACAAGTCCGCTGCTGTATCATCTCCTCATCAAGTAATGACGCCCTCATAGCCTGCTTAAACTGTCGGCGCTCCTTCTTCTTCAATCTTTGATCCTCATCAGCATCAAAAGTGCGGTCAGAACAGTACTGATTCCCAGCAACACGGGAAGATTCCGGTAGCGGCATAGTATCGTCGAATAGGGTAGTTATCATCACCTCATCATTCGGTGCCGCAGGGGAAAACTCTACCTCAGTCTCAGTGGGAGCAAAGAGTGCAGCAACATCAGCACAGAGGCTAGCCAACTCCTGCTAGAAGGTGGTCACATCGACGGTCGGGGCATTCCGCTCCAATATTCTCACCTCGAAAGCATCCAGACGCTTATGAACGGCCTGAATCTTTTGATCCATCATTTGCTTAATCCTCGCCTTAGACTCCAAAAATGGCGGCGCATCGAGTTTCATATCTTTGCGGCGGTGTGGCCATCTGCATCTCGGCAAGTCGGGCGGAGGAATGGGAGCAGGCCCTGAAGAGGGAGTGGCTTTGGATAAGCTAGCGGACTAACTAATGGCTAGAGATTGTGGAGCCGGAGCATCTGCTGACGGGATTGAAATGGTGGTGTCATCGGCCTGCATCTGCTCTATAGTCGCAGCTAAGTCATCCCCCAAGGGTGGTAAAGTAACTTGTGGGTCTCTCTGGGGGGGCAACTATGTTGGCATCATCCCGAATGAGGCCAATATCAAGAGTCTTGGTCATAACAAGCAGCCAGTCACAATACCAAATGGGGACAGAAGCATCCCTCCAGAAATGGAAGATAAGGCATGAGAAGGGTAGGGTGGTAGTTGCCTTGAAGACCTTCTCATGAATCTCCACAATCAGGATGCGGGCAAAGTCGAACTCCAAACGTGCTAGAATGGATGCAATCATCATGACCTGGTCCCATGTAACCACATTGTCTACCTGAGTCGGGGACATTCTATTCTGGACCAACAACCAGAAGAACTTCGTAGTGTAACTTAGTGTAGCCTTCTTGATACCTAGGCTAAGAGTCCGAACCCACTCAGCACGCTTCCCCTCATCAGCAATGTGGCATGCAAACCATCTCAAAAGTGTCTCCCTCTGCCTGTGGGTCCCCTCCGTAGTTAAGAGTACCCAAAGTTAGGTCTCTGAAGTGGGAACCACGGATGTGCAGAACTATCCATCGATGAAACGACAGACCATAGTAGACACCGTTGTTCAACACTTAAGTAATTTCGTTTGTGCCACTGGTTCACGGACCTCGACCTACATTCCGTAAGGTGGCCTATGGTCCATTAGTTGAAGTCGTGGGTTAGTTATGTGCCATGCATCACTTTACAACTATTTTTCAGACCATCATTTCGACAAACAATCCATTAACCTAAGCCTATACATGCATTTCAACATATATTTTTTTAGTTAATCATCCTTAGGGTTGTGACTAGTCAATTCTAGGCACATTTGCACAAAACGATTGAACAACCCTAAGTCAAAACTTCCAATTTAGACCTATTACCTGATTTATGTGGTTTTAATTTATAACACACTCACATACTATCATTCCAAGGGTGTTTATAACTACAATTTAACATTCAACTAAAAGAATAACAACCCAAGGTCAAGATTCAACTTCGTGACTTCATGATTTAAACAATGAACAACAACTTCAAAGTTAGGCTGAAATTGTTTACCTTACAAGTAATCGAAGTGGGTGAGTGTGTTAGTGAAATGAACTCCTTGTACCTTTGCTAGCCTTTCGGCACCAAACCCAGACTGTGAAATCGATTTGGGAAGAAAAGGGAGAAGGAAAATGATTTTTGGGAGACAGAAGGGAGATATGGGAGATGGAAATTGATTTGTAGATTAGTGAGGGATGATTTTGTGGGTTATTATAGGAAGAAAATGGGTATATGGAAGTTTAGAAACGGTTCAGAGGGAATATGGAAGGGGGGATGTTTAAAATGAAAGGTTTTTTTTTTTATTTATAAGGGATTCGGGTCTGATCAGGCAGAAACACTAGGTTCGACCAATGAGGCCCCATCGTCAGTCCATGGGTCTACTACGGGCGTGAGGTCAGTCCGTAGGTCACTCGACACTTAGAAAATTTAGAGAACTTACAGGATCTCTGAGACACCATTGGCGGTCTATTGATCAATACAGAGACTGTGGATGGGGTCCGTAGACCTCTGCACAACTATTTCCTACTGATTTTGCCTTTCATCCCTATACATGTAGTAACCATTAGGACTTTCTTTTTACATTTTCTAGAAAAAATTTAAAAACGGACCCTATTCTACATCTAGCCAACACTAATGAAAATAATACCAACCCTTACCAGTGAAGGTGGTCTTCTCTTGGTCTTCCGGAGCTATGGAGATTTGATTGTACCCCAAATACCCATCTAGAAAACAATTCCAACCCTTACCAGCAAGACAATCCAACATGTGATCCATGAACAACATTGGGAAGTGATCTTTCTCTGTCCATGAGTTTAGTTTGTGGTAGTCAATGCACACTCTCCAACCTGTCACTGACCTTATTAGAATAAGCTCATTCTTAGCATTTGGAATCATGGTGATTCACCCTTTCTTGGGTACACACTGAACAGGACACACCCAACTACTATCAGCAATGGGATAAATGACTCCAGCATCCAACCATTTCATGATCTCCTTTTTCACAACCTCTTGCATTGGGGGATTTAATCTCCGTTGGTGCTTAATACTAGGCTTTGCGTCCGCCATGAGTTGGATTTTGTGAGATCAAATTCCCGGAGGGATCCCAATAATGTCTGAAATAGTCCACCCAATAGCCCTTTTAAACCTCTTTAATACATAAAGCAAGGCCTCAACTTGCTCCACACTCAAATTAGCAACAATGATTACTGGCAAAGTGATATCCTTTCACAAGAAAACATACCTCAAGTGGGATGGTAGAGCCTTGTGTTCCAGTTTTGGAGGCTCATCTACAGATGGTTTTGCAGGCGGTGAATCACGATTCTTCATATCTAAGTCCAATTTTTTTTGGCTTGGAATGGAATTTGAACCTATCAAGTGCGGCAACTAACTCTGTATAGTTTCAATACCATTACTGTCAAAATTTATCATTACTGCTACTAGTGTATCAACACACAACCTCTCTTCAATAGACACTTTAGAATCTTTCTCCACAAGATCACTTTCCTTCTTCATAGATCTACAAATGTTAAAAGTAACCTCTTCATTGTTCAGTCATAACTGTATCAACCCTCTCTCCATATCAACTAAGGCACGCATAGTAGCAAGGAATGGTCTCCCTAAGATGATGGGGACCTCATAATCAACCTTACAATCGAGTATCACAAAGTCTGTTGGAAAAATGAATGACTCCACTTTCACAAGAACATCTTGGAGCACTCCAATAGGTCTTTTCACAGTTCGGTCAGCTATAAGTAGACGCATCGCGGTTTGTTTTTGAGCCCCTAAACTTAATTTCTTATAAATGGAAAATGGCATCAAATTAATAGTAGCACCTAAATCACACAAAGCATTCGCAAAGTGTATAACCTCAATGGTGCAAGGGATAGTGCAAGCTCCAGGATCCTGTTTCTTTTGCACAAGCGACCTAATAGCAATAGCACTGCAATGTAGCAACCTTTCATCATTCTCAAAACAAATAGCGCACTTTTTGGTCACCAAGTCTTTTATGAATTTAGCATACCCAGGAATTTTCTCCAAGGCTTCTATCAATGGCACATTGACTGACAATTGTTTCAACATAGTAATAAACTTTGGTATTTTCCTTATTCAGTCTTTTTCACCAATCTCTGAGGGAATGGAGGTGGAGGTCTAGGCAAGGAAACAACTTTTTGGGTCACCTCTTCTTCCTTCTCTGTACCATTTTTCAACTCTCTAGTAACCTCAATCTCATTCGCATCTTTCTCTACCACAATTTCAACCTCACACGGCATAGGAGGATCAATGGTCTGTTTACCTCTGCGAGTAGTGACTGCCATACAATGCCCATCATTTTTTGGATTCTGGATGGTGTTGCTAGGAAGTGTTCGGTATTGTGGGTTCCGCGATGAGGACAATTGACTAAATTGTTGCTCAAGTTGCTTGATTGACACTGCATGGGCATCAACTTTTTGATCGATTCTAGACAAGTCAGTTCGTATCTTTTCACATTCTCACCAGTTGCATCAAATCGCTTCATCATCTTTTGCATAATATCCTCAATGCGTGACATACTAATACCACCCTTTCTATTACCAAATTCCCTATTACCAGGTGGAACATAGGGCCCAACTCTCTCATTCCAATTGCTATAGTTGCTTTGGTTGTAGTTGTTATCACGATTGTAGTTTCCATCCCGAACATAGTTTCCCAGTCGATTGTAATTTCCATAGTTCCGACCTTAGTTTCCTTTCCCTTGGCGCCAATTATTCGAGTTGGAACCTTGGGTGTTAGCTCGAAAACCCCTCATCTGATCATTAACCAAATATGCATCCTCCTCATTGTATCCTTTCTCAATTAGTGGTGATGGAGCTCTAGTTAAGTAATTTACTGCATTCACTTTTTCTGTACCTTCGGTCACATGCTTCAATACCAAGCCCAGTTCTGTCGTCATTTGATCCATCTTTTCACGAATATCATCATTGGCTTGACTAGATGCAGCTTGAATTGCAAATGTTGTTCTACCAGTGTTAGCCTTTCTAGTGCTCCATGCCTTATTTTTCCAGGAAATTCTCTCTAGTTTCTCTGTGATTTCCTCAAAAGTGCACTCACCATATGAACCTCCAGCAATAGTATCTAGCACAACCTTTCCATTGTCATCCTACACTCTGTAGAAGTACTCCTTTAGTGACTCATCATCTATTATTTGATTTTGTAGCAAGGTACTATCATATCAAGTCTGAGAGGTTTGGATGTGGAACATAATTATCTATATGTTTTAATACTTGATCATATAGACAAAATTTTTATCTTGAAAGACCTATAATATAGACTTAATGTGAAATATTGTGTGAAGTACTAATGGAGAAAGTTTTAAAGAAAAAATGAAAACTACTAGCTTGCTAGTAATTAATGTGCTCGTACCAAGTAACATTTTAAGAAATTAATCAAAGTGCTAGAATACCCCAAAAACGTCAAACTAAAAAAAATTTTGTTCATCAATCATTTACATGAAGTAACAAGATCAATAATTTTTGTGATAATTCATTTCGAAATATTCAACAAATTCATTTAATATGTGATAAAGAGTTTAACCCTAAATTAAAATTTCTTTCTAAACAAGTTAATTTTTTTGAAAATCAATCATTTTTAGAGTTTATCTTTCTATGAAAATTGTTAAGCGCACCTTCAACCTTCTAAATCTATCACTTATTACATTAATTTCTCACGCACTCAACCTCTAAATCTATCACAAATTAAATTAATTCCACACATAGAAAATTGTCTCTTTTAATATGATCAAACCTAAGTTGATCGATCTCCTCTAGACATATATTTTTTTAGAGCTTTCACCCTCGAACTAATAAAATAAAAAAAAATGGTTAGACAGAGAGAAACCAATTATATAAAGTGTAGATCCATCAAAAAAAAAGTTAAGATTACATGTTTCGAATTGTTGTAATGAAACTTTCAAGATTTATTTAATTCATTGAATCGGTGATGAAAATATCATATTTGGAGAAAAAAAAACCACAAAGGTGTACCTTATATTTTCAAAAATTATTTAAATAGAGGATTATTTTAGAACATATCAAAGTCTTTTCATATTTCGTATAATCATGTCTAGTCAAATTACATCACATAAATTTGAGAGCAGAGGGGGAGGTATATTTTTAGTTCATGTCTTAAAGGGGATCAAAATAAACACTTTATAATTAAAAAAACTTTTCAAAATCTTACCTCTAAAACAATAGATTTTGATTTATCACGTGCAAGGAAAGTTATGGGAACTTCCATTAATACTGAATCCTCATCACCATCAACTTTGAGATTCTCATCCATATTCTAGTTGAAAATATGAAGAAGAAAAAATAGTAAGATTAACATTTTATAAACTTAATCAAACTGCTAGATTGCTAAAAAAAAAGATACTTATCCATCAATCTTATACATTTCAAAAAGAGATCAAATATGATTCTGGCGATACTTCTCTTAAGATTCACTAATAATTGGATGTGTGATGAAAATTTCCATCCTATTTCTACGAAAATTAATAAAAGTGGTCAAAACCTCTAAAGAAGAACATTTATTTTTCTTTCATAACACAATTAAAATTTTTAAAAAAAGTTCAAGAATTCACCAAAAAGATTTTTGTATATGTTTTTTTAAAAAAAATAAAAAAAAAAAACTAAACACCTATGACTAGATAAACTTTTCAAATTCTTACCTCGAAAACAACAATTTTTGATTCTTCATGTGCACTAAAAGATATAGGAACTTCCATTAATGGTGCATCCTCATCTCCATCAATTTGGTGCTGCTTATTTATATTCTAGTAGAAAATATGAAAAAATTACTTTAGATCTTTGTAAAATGAAAAATTGTGTGAAAGAATAGAGAAGTTTTCAACAAGAAAGATGAAAATTAATCACTTGCTAGTAATATATATGTGTGTATGATTATTTTTATTTGTATGATATCTATTAATGTTGTTGTGATTGATACGATTTCAAATGTTTTAGCCTTAAACAAGATTTTTTTTTTCATAATAAAGATAACATTTAAAAGTTATTCAAGAATAGATTAAAAGAATTGTATATGTCTTAAAACGGAAAGAATTAAACACCTTATAATTGGAACAAAAGCTTACCTTTAAAACATTAACTTTTGATTCTTGAGGTGTGCTAAAAGATAGGGGAATATCTACTGATATTGCCTTTTCATCAGCATCAACTTTCTGTTGGTTATCCATATTCTAGTAGGAAATATGAAACATTTGATTAGATATTTTGTTATACGAAAACATTGTGTGAAGTATTAATGGAGAATGTTTTAAAGAAAAAAAAAAAACTACTAGCTCGCTAGTAATTTATGTGCCTATGTCAAGTAACATCTTATGAACTTAATCAAAGTACTAGAATACCCCAAAACCGTCAAACTAAAAAAATATTTGTCCATCAAACATATCATGAAGTAACAAGATCAATGATTTTTGTGACAATTCATTTCGAAAGATTCAGCAAATTCATTTAATAAGTGATATAAAGTTTCACCCTAAATTAAAATTTCTTTCTAAACAAGTTAATTTTTTGAAACTAAATAATTTTTAAAATTTATCTTTCTATGAAGATTGTTCAAGGCGTCCTCAACCTCTAAATATGTCACAAAATAAATTAATTCCACACATAGCAATAATTATCTATGTTTTAATATGGTCAAATCTAAGTTGATTGATCTCCCCTATTCTAACTTATATTTGTTACAACTTTCATCCTTCTAATAGAAAAATAAAACAAATGGTTAGACAAAAAGAGAAACCAATTATGAAAACCATAGATCCATAACAAAGAATTAAGATTACATGTTTCAATATGTTGTAATCGTGAATCTATCAAGACTTATTAAATTCATTGAATCACTGATGAAAATTTCATATCAAATTTAAATTTATTTCTAAACAAATCAATAATTTTGGGGAAAATCAATATTAAAAACTTCCCTATCAAAAGAATTTATTAGAAGTGGTCTCTACCTTTAGATCTATCACAAGTTAAATTTATTCCGACCATATATATTATTATTATTATTATTATTTTAATTTGGTCAAATTTAAAATGATTGATCTCCTATATTTCAACCTAGATCTAATAGAATTTACATTCAAAAAATAGCAAAAAATAAACAACAGTCATTAGACAAAAAAAGAAAAAAATTATCAAGATTATATATTTATATATATACATACATAGATCAATGAAATGAGTAAGAAATAAGTCTAAACCTCGTAACTTTATTTCGTTGAAGATGGACTATTGTTCTGGTTGAGTGTTGAACACAATAGATGGAAAAAGTAAAGTGAAGACTAAATAGCACTTGAATAACACAGTCGGCGGAGAAGGCAAAATGAGAACAACAGAGACTATATATATATATATATGCTAGTCTCTTGAATTGGTAATAAAAACAAAACTTGTCTTCTTTTACACACTATTTTTGAGAGGTAGAATTAAATTCACACTATTTTTGAGAGATAGAATTCAATTCAGATTCTTGTAATCCTTTTTTAGAATACTTTGTTGTGACTAAATACTTTGCCTTGTATTTATAATTAAATAATTGTAATTATTAGGTTTTAAAAGGTGTAATGGAAAATGAAGGGTTGTGACTTTTCTGAAGAGTTGTAACTTTTCAGAAGAGCTGTGACTTTTCCGAAGGGTTGTGAATTTTCTTAACAGTTGTGACTTTTTTGAAGAATTGTAACTGTTTTGAAGGGTTGTGAATTTTACGATGTGATATTTTTACGAAAGGTTGTGACTTTTCTAAAGGTTGTGACCTTTTCCGATAAGGTACCATAAATACATGTTCTACTACCCTTTGTTGTCTATAAATAGAGGGGGTTTCTATCATTTTCCAATATGTATTTCTTAACTTCTTCTGTAAAAATAAATTTGAGTGTTCGTTAGTGTCGTTGAGTGGTTCACGTGATTTTAATTAGGTACCGAAACACCGATGCGTAAGAGCATTCTATCCAGGGGGGAGGGGATAATTTCATTAAGCTCGGGTGCTTGAGGAGAATAATTTCTTTAAGAAAACACTTTGTATTCAGTTGGCTCAAATTTTATTCCTTATGAAAAATATTTTCCATGCTATTTTTTATCTTCTTTATATTATATTTGTTTACGAGTTTTAAAGTTTTGGGTTGTATTGAACACTCGATGTTTACTCAAACAACATGCCAAGAAAACATGTAAAATTCTCACGATAATGTTAAGGCAAAGAAGCCAACTAAAAATGGCATGTGGGTGTTATTCGTATTATTCCAAAAAAAAAAAAAACGAAAATAACTTTTAGACATTAAGTAAAAACAAAAAAAAATCCATTTTCTTATTTCCAACTACCCTCCTCCCCCCCTCCCCCCCCCCCCCCTTGTCTTCTTTTTTCCCATTAGATGTTTTCCCACTCCAGGAAACATCTATGGTACAATGTAAGAGACCTATCTTATTTGGGGGTTAGGATTTGTAACTCCATCTCTATTAATTCCTAGTCATTTTAACTGAAGAAAAATATACCCCAATAACTATGCATACACCCTTAGTACTTTCCAAACCTTTTAGATCTTATTTTTGTTGACTCCCTAAGTTTTTGCTTAATTTTGATGAATTTTTAGTTGTTATCTAAACACTCCAATTATTGACAACTCAATTTGCTAATTTGTTCGAATAGAGAAATCACTTAAAGAAGAGTCACATCTACCAATCCTTGCGGTTTGACCCTGACCTCATAAGTTGCGTAATTGTATTTCATACGACCGTCTACACTCTAAAATATGATACACAATTGAGAGTTTATACAGCATCATTGCCGCGGATTGGTTAACGATAGTCTTTTATTGATTTTTAAAATTTGAACTTGTGTGCATTTTTGTGTTCTTGTTACTTTTTATTTGTGTTGCTGCTTGCCAAAAACAGGACAAGATGAATCAAGAGGATGACAAATAAATTGTTGGTGATGTTGGGTTCACAAATGAATTCACTGAAAATGAAGCACCCATGGAGATAGGTGTAGTCAAATCAATTTGCCTACCACCGGAGGTAGGAGATGTTGTATTTCAAGTGACAAGTCCAATGCTTCATTTTCTTAAAATGAAGGGGCTATTAGGAGGTAAAGTGGTTTTAAAATGGGAGTATAAGACAAGAATTGGTTCAATTGAGATTGATTCCTTTCTCATTAACTGGAGACACTACCACATGGCTTGGAGACCCGAAGGGTCAATCACCACTTGGGTGGACCTGAAGGCTTCTTTTCTTAAGACATATTTTTCCATTTCTCTTGAAGTTGGGTTCAAAGATGAAATCAGAAACTTTCAGCAAAACCCGAAAGAACCACTTTATGAAGTTTGGCTAAGATTTAAACAAAGGGTTGTTAGGTGACCAAGGCATGATTTATTTAAGGTTGTTTTCTTACAATGTTTCTTCCGATCTTTGAGTAGTCGAAACAAAGAGATTATCAAGGGCTTGCCAGGTGGATCAGTCATTTGATAGAGCAAAGTTCATACTCAAAAGGCTTGTTCGAACAAACTGTGATTGGCACAAAAGGGGAGCCGACGGGATGATAGGTATCACCGTTTACAAACAAATGGACTATTACATTACTTTACCTTTCACTTTGTTTAATTACCCTTCACAAAGAAAGGAACTAATAAATTACTGAAGTGCTTTTCAAAAACATGAATCATACTTCTTTTTTACCTCAACTATCAAATAGTATCTATGAAATCATTTGATTCTTCTTTTAAAGACTCTGTTCAAAACTTGCATTAAAAACGTATACTTATGGACTTATATATCTTTCAAGTCCAAGATCGATATGTAAAAAAAAATGAAAACTCTTATACTTTTATGAAAATAGTGCTCTCTTTTTCAATATAAACATGATACATTTGAACCCTTTAAGTTCCCTTAAACTCTTCTAAAAAAAAAAACAATAATGGTTTTAAACTTTTCTCTTGAACTCACTTTGGTTTCCAAAATCAATGTAAGGAAAATTATTCACTCAAAATACTTTTAGAAAAACTCAATATATATAGGGTTCATGGGAAATACAAGCATGAACAATAATTCAAGAATTTCAATGCATAAAGTACCAATCTCATAATATAGGAATCTCATAAAATTGAGGAAAACCCTAGATTCAACTTGCTACTGGTTGAATTGAGATGTAGGGTGTGATTATGAAGCTATTAGACTTATTTTTGTGGAGACTTGATTTTATCTTAAGCTTGAGGAGGAACATTAGCTTTTTGGAGGAAACTTTTGATCTTGGAATCTTGGTGCTTGTTCTTGATAAAAGAAACTTTTTTATGAAGTTCTTAGTGTGGAAGAACATGGGAAAACCTTCGGCAAAAGGATTCTCTTTGTATCTTGAATTTTTGAGTTAATGGTTTTAGGATTCTTGTGACCTTAATTCATATCCGAATTCTTTCACACGCTAAAGAATTGACCTTTATTCATATGAGCGATTTTAGAATCACGCGTCTGACCTAACATGTAAATAAAGAATAGTGCGTGTCTTAGCTTAGAAATTTTATATTTATTCTGGTCATAGTCTGCGGGGTACTTGTGCCTTATCCCTAATATTATATATCACATATACTAAGTTCGATCCAAAAATTAGAAAAATAGATGGCATTTCTTATATCTAATTGCTTAGAGGAGATTTGAGTTGATCAAAATTTTACAAAATCAGCTTGTGCAGGGAAGATCATGAACTATTAGAGTTTATAAATATTGTATACATAGGGTACATGTATTTATATACATTTTTTATACATAGCTATATATCATATATACCCGATTATATAATATTTGTACAAATATAGATACATTACATATACATGCAATCTTTTAACTGAAAACACTTTTGGCCAATAGCATATGCACGCAAGAATCCTTTAAAATAGGCAGGTGTAATATCTCCGCAAATTAAAGGGCCCTATTATTTTAAAATAACAATAAGCTACATGTTTTTTTTTAAAAAAAAAAAAATATATATATATATATATATATTGATTACTGGTTATTTTGGTTTGTTTATTGAATAGTATTTGTAGAAAAAGTAAAGTTTCCATATAAAAAAGCAAAAATTATTAAAAGTTTGACATATCTAGAATACTATGTCTCAAGTAAAATTAAATAGATTGACTATATTATCAATTGAAAAGGAGTTACTAGAAGAAAAAATATTATGAGAAAACTATTCATTTTATATCTCAAAAATCTAGAAGAATACACATCTTAAAAAAATATAATATTTTTGGAAAAAAGTTTAAGGCCTCTATTTAAATTTAATTTAGCTTTAGGCAACTAGTGTGCTTAAGCCACACAGCTAATACTTACTAGTGAGCTTATGCATGAAGACACCTAATAAAGTTTCAAAGACATCTATTTAGAAGAATATTACATATAACATGTACAAGTTCAACAAAAAATTTGCATCACTCGGCACCAAAGCTGCAACCAACATAAGTTTGGGTGATTATGTTAAGACGATTTTGCATGACATCAATAGACGGATAAGGAGGAAAACACAGGCGGTAAAAGCATGTGTGCGAGGAAGGCAAGCAATCATGAGAGTCTAAAGTTTGGTAGATGTGAAGTTTAGAATCTAGACCACCAAAACCCTCAACAAGCGAGAGACTTGATTGAAGTCAGGAAGAAGAAGAACATTTCTCTGCTCGGTCGACATACTTCAACTATCTGCGGCAATAAAAAAACTATTAGTGGGATAATAAATTTGGAAGGAGAAAAGGGGCTAAGGTGTAGACTTCTCGATAGTTAACACTTTGGAAAAATACCTAGTAGCAGACGAGAAATAAGTACCTCCCATAACCAGGATATTTGAGGATCATCTCTTTTGTAGCCACTATAATTTGTATGTTCTTTCCAGTCTTCAATAAAACAACTATTTTACTCCCGTGAAGCATCCTGTTAAGGTCTTCATGATCTAGAATCGATAAAAGGATTCCGGGCCGTCGGTCAATAATTATGTCAGCCAAAACCATGAGCAAAATGGGCTACACGATGAGCAATTGATGTGACAAAATGGTGTTTAACAAGAAGATTAACGTAATTGTCCCTATTCTCACGATTCACTATCGTATTTTTCCCATTAGGGCAAAGCTCCACCACTTTCTGAATCCCAATTATGCGTCTTCACAAAAAATGTGAGGCCTAGGATATCTTCATCCACCATCTTATTATCCGTCTCCAGTATCTTCTTGCAGCCTCTTGTACAAGTAGGATCTGCATCCTAATGTCTTCAAATGAAATATCCTATCCACTAATTGCAAAAGAACACACGATCAAAGGAAATGCTTATTTGTACTCTATGCAACAAGGCTAACGCAATCATCCTCCCGAAAAGATAAAATACTCAAGGTGCAAGGGTCCACTTTAGATCTGCAAGCACAAAATGCAAAGATAATGGTCATTTTGCATTATAACAAAGAGAATAATATAACTTTTCATGAAACATCAAAAGATTGTATCTAACGACTTGCAGCCATCTTATAAATGCAATTGTGCAATATTCATCCTTATCTAGACATTTAATGAATATTCAAAGAATTAACAAAAGGAAAGAAAAACTACGACTTTTATTGGAATGATAAATGAACTTATGAAGTCTAGTATGGTTTCTTGTCATTTATGAAACACCAAAAGGATGCATTTGAGTTCAAACCAAGAGTAAATTTTTCCTCTGTGGAGAACCATTGAATGGTATCTCAAGTCTTTATGATAAGATGTATTTTATCTGACCTGTTCCTGCGGCCTTGGCATGATCAAGTTATACAAGTTCCATTTAAACTTACCATTACTTTAAATATATTAATGCACTTTGGAATCACTTATGTAGCAACGAATCGAAAAACCCTCGGACATGGGTTTCATGAAAGAGTTGAACCTCAAAGAATGCTATGAGGGTATGAACAACAACATCAAGCAACCATACTTGGTTTACATAAAGAGGATATCATTATACTCATACTCACAAAGATTCAACCTATATCTCATACTATTTATCTATTTTGAGGAAAAATCGATGAAACATATTTCATACTCGACAACTTTAGATCCAAAAAGCGACATAAGGGATAAATGAGAACAAAATGTCACATGTATGTGTGCATGAAGGCAACAAAAGTTTACCTAGATTTGGGAAAAACCTTCTCATCATTTGGGCATGAAACAAATAGAGCATTACGAGGGTTGAAAATGGCTTACATACCAAGGAAAACCATCCCCTCAACACACCAGGCCCGATAAGCTTCTTCATTCTCAAATTGAATAAATAAGCGGCCTCACGTGACTAGGACTCCCATGTCCAATATACTCAAATGAGTCTTCAAACAAACAAGAGCTGCAAATGAGCATCTTGTAAAGCTCCTCATTCTTTTGCCTCCCTTCTCGAAGCATCTTCAAGGCAAAACGTTGCCTTATCTTAAAATTTGTTACTTCCTTGTGCTCAAGAATCCACTGATAATCTGTAGACTTTTTTGAAAGTTTACCTATCAGAAAGCACAACACAACTCTTCTTTGTGTCATCTTCTCCCAGAACATTTCCTTCAAACTCTTATACAACTTCGTAACTCTTTCTAACTCCTATACAATTAACAGATACGGGGACCAACAGCCTACAATCGGCTCACCTCTTTCTATGTTTGCCAAACCCAGCTGTATTTCCACTTTCTTTAGACATAGCTCCAAATTTTCCAACAAGTCACAAAAAATACTCATACGTCATTTATCTCAGATCCTTCATTTCCTGCTTCATCTTGCATCAAGGAAGAAAATGACTAATTGCCAAATTCTTTTGATGCCATATTGCACTTACCGGATGCATGAACTTAATAAACTCACGCACATCACTCTCGATAAGCGTATAAATTCAGTTGATTGCACACTCAACTCTAAAGCATGAGATAACCTTGTTGCCAACTCATGAACAAAAGGAAAACATCTTGCAATCTTAACTTATACTTGACATTATGGACATACCACTCCATCATTTTAGCTAAACTACTATGGCAAAATATATATAAAGTATCATCAACCCCGCAGCCCCTCTTAGAATCTTACGAACTTCGAACAAAATAGGAGCAAACAACCTATATACTGATTACGGTTGGTGAAAAGTGTCTTACATGAATCTATAAATTGACAAATACATTCATGAGCAGCTTGTTTCTTAGTTACAGAAGGATATACATAAGAAGTTTTACCAAAGCACAGAACAGATGAGTGAATAAATATTTGGAGATATTCCTCCGATCCATCTGCGCCATCCTTTGGGGTCATTGCAAGAAAATCATTAGACATCTTAGTCATACGGGCGAAATTAGCATTAATATATGTGTTGTCATTCCAGTTGCAGAGGTCATGAATAACCAAATTCAAGTCACTCATCAGCTTCCACGTGTAAGGATTACGCGTGCCGCGTCTCGAAGAATTGCAGGGTATCGTCGTTTTGTATACCACATTCTGATAATGTTTGGGACAAGCGCAAGCTGTTTGCCGTGGTAGATTAATCGTTGTTCCATTGCTGGTATAAGCGGAGTCGATTGGATTGGTCGAATTTCGGTGATAGAGTGGATTTTCCAATGAACTAATTGAAATGTATCATGCGAATTGGCTTGAATGACCAGGCTTTTTCGGCCAAAAAACACACGGATGAAGAATTGAATGGTTGTGCTGGCAGCGGCATAATCATTGAACTTGTGTTTGCTGCTAGTTTCGTAAGGTAACTAGTATGCCATTGATGAGAAAGAAGAGAAGAGTATTGAGCTCTAAGCATTAATTTTGAACATATGTTAGAGGAAGTCAAATTTGTCTGTCCTATTAAGCCTCACCCTTCAAAATACTTCCCGTTTTAAGCTATTTTCCTTTTTTGTCGATTTTAATAGATGATTTTTAGTATGTATTGAAAAGTATTTTAATTTTAGCTTTCCACATGTATATTTAAGGTCCTAAAATTAAATGTTAGAAGTCTTCAGTGAAATGAATCAGACAAAAAAAAAAAAAAAAAAGTCAAAAAATCCAAAATACTCTCTGTTATAAACTATTTTCCTTTTTTGTCCATTTAATTATTTTTAGTCGTTTTGAAAAGAAAATTTTTCTTTTGTGGCAATATTTTAATTTTAGTTTTCCACATGTATATTTAAGGTCATAAAATTAATTGTTCAGTAAAATGAATTAGTCAAAAAATCCAAAATACTCCCTGTTTTAGAAGAAAATTGAATTATTTTCCTTTCTAGTTTTTTTCTTTAAAAAAAATGATATATAATTTGTTTTAGAAAAATGACTTTTTTCTTTCATGGAAATATTTTAACTTGAACGTTCCACATGTTTATTTAAGGTCATAAGATTAAAGGGTAATTTTGGTATATTTGATATAACTTTAATTTAGAACTATAAGGTTAAAAAATCTTCTTTATTTTCTTAAATTTTGTGTCAAGTCAAACTAGGTCATTCTTTTTTAAATGAAGAAAGTACAATGATAAAAGTGTTTAAGATTCAAGATTCTTGCGATGTATATGGAAAAACTACTTATTTAGACATATATTCATGCCACATATATTAATCATACATACACTTTCAAATAATTACTTAAATTTCCACTATTTTTGAGAATTTTGTTTCATATTTGATGTGAGATACACCACTCTCTAACAAAGTGCCTAGAATAGAGCAATTGTGTATAATATATCCCTTAAGGGTCGATTGGTAGCTGGATAAGCTCAAGGCTAATATATGAATTGGTTATTTATGTATTAATTTTCTACTACGTTTAATTTCTAATAAGATAAAAGTTATACATGCATTAATTTTTTACAATATTTGGTTGGTAGGTTTGCAAATGTTGTATAAAAATTATTCATGTAGTATTTTTCTACAATGTTTGATTTCCTTCTTTTTTTTCTTTTTTTTTTTCTTTTTTTTTTTTTTTTGTAATACTACATAATTAATAGAAAAACGCCCAAAATAGTCTCTTATCTTTGTAACACCCAAAGTCATTCTTGAGTTTTCACATGGAGCAATAGTATTCCTTCATGTTTGCAATATTGGTGCATTTTTGGTCCTCCACCAAATTTTTCTCTATTTTATCCACATTTTATGTATGAAATGTTCAATTTTCTTTTTATATATTTAGTAGAAATAATAACTCCATGTGAGGGAAGGTTAGGATAGGAACATCTTGTTTTGTTTAGTAGAAATATTATTATGACTAAAATCGAGAGACTTTTTAACATGCAACACTACAAAATTTTCTTTTCTTGCAACGTTATATGTCAATGTGTTCTTAGTTTAGTTGCAATAATATTTCTACCGAATAGAACATGCTCTTTTTCTCTCCTTCTCTCACATGGAGTTATTATTACGCTAAGTTTATAAAAAGGCGATTTAATATTCCATACATAAATTGTGGACAAAACTAATGGTAAAAATAGGAAAAATACTTCCTCCATACGTGCAAAATCAAAATACTTTTGTTTTCCGGTTTAGTTTGTTTCACCTACTTTATCATACCGTTCAAGTAACTCGGCAACAAACCTGGTTCTCTCATGCTCACCGTTTTAAAACAAACTCGTTATAAATATATTGAATGTCTATTGGTTAGAGAATATTTAAGAACCTTAACTTTAGGACCAAGTCAATTTTCTCCTATAAAATCTGAGGCCTCTTCATTTGTTAAATCATCTCTCAAAAGAAATAATCACTCTTCTCTCTTCTCCCTACTTTCTTCTTTTTATTATTTTATAGTTTCATAACACGTTATCAACACGAGACTCTACCACTTCAAAAAGTGAAGGTTAAGTTTGAAGAATTAATAAGGTATTATTTATTCTTTTACTTTTAATTTTAATGGTCAATCTTAAGAAACTAGAGTTAGTTGCCCTTCATAGCTCGGGCAAGAACTACCTTTAATGAGTGTTGGATCTTTGAAATCCACCTTGATGCAATGGGTCTTGGAGACACCATAGAAGAAAAATAAAGCGTCAAGCATAGCGTCCACGGGCAATGCTATTTTTGTGTAATCATCTTGACGAGATTCTAAATATCGAATATCTCACAATTAAGGATCCACTTGTTTTGTGGAGTAGCCTAAAAGAAAGATATAACCACTTGAAGATGGTTATACATCCAAAGGTATGATATGATTGGGCCGCGTCAAAGGCTACAGACTTTAAGTCTAAATATGAGTATAGTTACATCATGTTACGACATCACTTCTCGATTGAAACTATGTGAAGAAGCGGCTAGTGAAATTAATATGATGGAAAAGACGTTCTCCACTATTCATGCCTTGAATGTGCTCCTACAGGAACAATATCGAGAGAAAAGTTTCAAATAGTATTCTGAACTAATTTCTCATCTTCTTGTGGCTGAGCAAAATAATGATTTATTAATTAAAAATCATGAGAATCTGCCTGTTGGATCCGAACCACTTCCCAAAGTGAATGAGGCGTATGCCTACCGTGCTAGGCATGAAAAAGGTCGCGGCCTAGTCGTGGTCATGGATGTAACGTGGTCGTAATTATGGTCAAGGATGAAATTATTTTCTTGGTTTTAATCATTCATCAAATAAAAATACAATCAAAAGGAAAAAAGAAAGGATAAGAAGCATGAAACAACTAGGGCAGGTTGTTTTCGATGTGGTGGAAGAGGTCATTATGCACGTGATTGTCATACTCCCAAACTTTTGCAAGAATCTCTAAAGAAGACAGAGAAAATCCTGAAGTGAATTTTGTCTCTGAAAATCAAGTTGACATCACACACTTGGATGTAGCAGATTTCTTTGCACATCCTCAAGAAAATCTGGATCACTTGATTGGTGATGGTTCTGTGGCCATGGACGAGTGAAAGTTGTGTTTGTTTGTTTTTTTAGTAGTTATTAAATAAAGGGAAAAGGGTCAAAATGCCCTTAAGGTATTGGAAACGGCTCAAAAATGCCCTTCTCCCACCTATTGGATCAAAAATACTATTTCATCCACCTATTTGAATAAAAAATTACCCTTAGAGTTAAATTTAAGTCTAAAATATCCCTCCCTTTAATAGAAGCTGATGTGGCAAAAATAATTTTAAAATTTTCATGTGTGGCATTATTATTATTGGTCCACATGTAAGTAGACTCAATTTCATTCTCAATCATATTCATCAATCCAAACCCATTTCTAAAAGACCCAACTCTTTCTACCTTCATCTTCATCTTCATCTTCCTTCTATAAATTATTTGGAAGACTAATAAAATGCTATCAAATTCTTTCAGTACTCTTGGATCTTTGAAAAAGGTTATAAAAATTTCTACATATCATCGTTCTCTGGAAAAAATATTAATTTACCTACTTATTTTGTGGTAGTGAAGATAAGTGCAATTTAATTTGTACACCAAAACGTATCAAAAGAATGAATGATTTGCTAAGATGGGAACAAAAAAATCCTTCATTTAATCTCCCATGGAAGCAAGACACGATTCTACTTTTCATCGAATCGAGCCATGTTTATCACTTTTCAAGAAAACTGGAGCCTCTAACTTGATGAGGAGGAGTTCAATCTCCAATTAGCTCATGAAAGACTTCGAAAATTTCTGAGACTTGCTTGGAACATCATGTTCTTTTACTGATTGTTTTGATACTATTTTATTAATCCTCCAAATAATTTTGTAGAAGAAAGATGAAGAAAGTGGGAGAAATGGGTTTGGGTTAATGGGTATGATTGTGAATGAAAGTGGGTCTAATTATATGTGGACCAATAAAATAATGCCGTATATTTTAATTAAAAAATACATTTTTGCCACATCAACTGATAAAGGTAAGGATAATTTTAGGATTAAATTTAACTCTAAGCATTTTTATCCAAATAGATGGATGGAAGGGCATTTTTGATCCAATAGATGGAAGGAGGACATTTTTGAGCCATTTCAATACCTTAAGGACATTTTTGAGCCATTTCCCTTGAATAAAACATGTAAAGATAGTTGCTTGCAAGTTACATGTGTACTAGTTTTTTTCTTTTTTTTTTTTAGTTAGCATTATTTAGTTTTGTGATTCATTATTAAATTGAACTTGCGTTTGCTGCTAGTTTTGTGAGGTAACTGCTGCGCCATTGATGAGCAAGAAGAGAAGAGTTTTGAGCTCTAAGTACTACTTTTGAACATATGTTAGAGGAAGTCAAATTTGTCTTGCCTATTAAGCCTCACCCTTCCTCCACATGTCCAAAAAATCCAAATTACTTCCCGTTTTAAGCTATTTTCTTCTTTTGTCCATTTTTAAAAATTATTTTTAGTCTATTTTGAAAAGATATTTTTTGTGGCATTATTTTAATTTTAGCTTTCCACATATATATTTAAGTTCATAAAATTAATTATTAGAGAAGTGTTCAGTGAAATGAATCAGACAAAAAAGAAGTCAAAAAATCCAAAATACTCCCCGTTTTAAAAGAAAATTGAATTATTTTCCTTTTTAGTTTGTTTCAAAGAAGAAATGATATATAATTGTTAGTTTGTTTTAGAAAGATGAGTTTTTTTCTTTTATGACAATATATTGACTTTAGCTTTCCATGTGTTTATTTAAGGTCACAAGATTAAACGTTAATTTTGGTACATTTGATATAACTTTAATTTAGAACTATAAGATTAAAAAACCTTCTTTATTTTCTTAAATTTTGTGTCAAGTCAAACTAGGTCATTCTTTTTAAAATGGAGAAAGTTCAATAATAGAAGTGTTTAAGATTCAAGATTCGTGCGATGTATATGGAAAAACTACTTATTTAGACACATGTTAATCTTACATATACTTTCAAATAATTACTTAAAATTCCACTATTTTTGAGAATTTTGTTTCATATTTGATGTGAGATACACCACTCTCTAACATAAAGCCTAGAATAGAGAAATTGTGTATAATATATCCTTGAAGGGTTGTTTGGTAAATGGATAAGCTCAATGCAAATATATGAGCTTTTTATTCATGGATTAATTTTTGTATCATGTATAATTTGTAAATAAGATAAAAGTTATGCATGTATTAATTTTTACAATATTTGGTCGATAGGTATGCAAATGTTATATAAAAGTACTCATGTAATATTTTTCTACATTGTTTATTTGTGTTCTTTGTAATCCTACATAACTAATAGAGAAAAGACCAAAAATAGTCTCTTATCTTTGGGTTAAACCCCAAAGTCATTCTTGAGTTTTTAATTGGAGCAATAATAGTCTCATGTTTGCAATATTGGTGCATTTTTGTCCTTCATAAACTTTTATCTATTTTATCTGTAATTTATGTATGGAATGTTCAATCATCTTTTTATACATTTAGTAGAAATAATAACTCCATGTGAGGAAAGGTGAGGAGAGGAACATCTTGTTTTGTTTAGTATAAATATTATTGCAACTAAAATCGAGAGACTCATCACATCGTTTTAACATGCAATAGTATAAAATTTTCTTTTCTTTCAATGTTATATGTCAGCATGTTCTTAGTTTACCTGCAATAATATTTCTACCGAATAGAACATTCTCTTCTTCTCTCCTTCTCTCACATGGAGCTATTATTTCTATTAAATTTTTAAAAATACGATTGAATATTTTATACATAAATTATGGACAAATTAATGTTAAAGATAGGAAAAATACTTCCTACGTCCATGCAAAATCCAAAATACTTATGTTTTCCTTTTTAGTTTGTTTCACCTACTTTATCACACCGTTCAAATAACTTGACAATAAATCTTGTTCTCTCATGAAACTCACATACAAATTGTTAGTCTACCTGCATGGTAACCATTTACATTGTTAGAGTATTGGTTTTGGTGTATATATATATATATATATATATATATATATATATATATATATATATATATTTATATATAAAGATAACCTTTTATGGTAATATTTTAACTTTAGCTTTCCACGGGTATATTTAAGGTCATAAGATTAAATGTTAGAAGAGTGTTCAACGAAATGAGTCAGACAAAAAAGAAGTCGAAAATTCCAAAATATTCACCATTTTAAATGAAAGTTGAATTATTTTCCTTTTTAGTTTGTTTCAACAAAAAAAAATGATATACTATTAATTTTTTTTAGTTTGTTTTAGAAAGATGATTTTTTTCTTTTATGGAATGTACGAGCATGTAAGGAGAAGTCTAAAGAATAACATAAGCTTGAACTTGATTAAAAAAAAAAAAAAAACATACTTACCTCTTTTCAAACTTACAAAACTCAAGGAATACTCAAGGATACTCAAAACTACTCAGCAATCAGCTTCCGAAGTACTCAGGATAAGATGCTCAACTCGTAATAAGGTTCTAAAATCGGTGAAACTCAACAATAAGGTACTCGACACAATGAAGCACAATCAACTCAAGATATCCAACTCAAGATACTCTACTCGAAGGTACTTAACTCATGATACTCAATGATAAAGCAATAGTAAAAGATGCAATATATATGGAAAGCTGTAAAAACTGTAGATAACAACTTAATGTATTGAAAAAATACAATAAGAATCAATGTGTATATAAAAATGCAATATAACTATATGGGAGTTTCTCACAGCAGGCAATCACCACTATGAGCCTAAGTGATGATACAACTTCTTGCCCATGCTGCCAGAACTATCCTATATTTTGACGTCATATAGAACGCCTTAACTAAGTGGATCCACTAGTCTATGCTAAAAACACTTAAGCAATCATCTAAAAAGTATGACCCTTTACTACCCATGATGGCTACATGGTTTATGGAGACGTCAGTTATCTGAACTCAAACTCGTCCCCATATCGGTGCTCAATACTACTCCCAAAATACTCGACTCATATGTTTAAAAACATTGCTTTGTCTTTGACTTGAGATAATTACTCAAAAATCTTTCTCTTAAAAGAGATAGTACACAAACTGCTCAAAACTCTTTTGAAATCTTAGTTTCCTCTCATCTTAAATAAGAAAACATTTACTCTTGAGAATACTTAGTTCCGTTTATCATTTTAAATAAAATAAACTTTACTCTTACTCTTTACTCAACTCAAAGCTTAAGTCTTAAAACAAAGTTAAACGTTTGTAAAGACTTCTTAAAATATGGTTCATGTTGAATTATGGGCGTGAAGCGACTCAATGCAAAGTTTTCAATAACCATAGAGTAGAACTCAATACTTGGAACTCTAGAACTTCAATGATACTACTCATTTCAAAAATGCTCAACTCGGAGGTTCATGCGAATTATGAGCATGAACTACCCAACTCAAGGACTCAAAATACTTCTCATCTCACGACTATTAGACTTATAGGGTTCATGTGGAATTATGGGCATGAACAACTCAGCTCATGGACTTCATGGGTAATAGATAATAGTCCCATGATTAGGATTATAATCTCAAAGGGTTAGGAACTCGATACTCAAGACTTATAACTTGAAGGTACTACTCCTCTCAAAGATACTCAAGCGATGGAGTTCATGCATAAGTTATGCACATGAACAACTCGACTCAAGTCAATATCAATAAGGGACTGATGGAGTTCATGTATATGACTCTTACCGTTCTCATACTTACTTTCTCAAAACTTAACTCAAATGCGATGGTGGATCTCAAAGGATTCACAATTGAACTCAAAGACTTTCTTGAACTCTACTCTTAACTCTCTCTTGAATGTGAATTATGAATTCAAGAGTTATGCTTCATGATCACGAAGGATCTTGTGATGATAAAGTAGACTCATGAATACATTCTACTCATTCTCATACTCACGCTCGAGTCTTGAAACAAGTTATTAGAAATTATAGCGGACTCCTTAAAGTGAATTTCTCAAAAATGTTTGAAAGAACTCTCAAACTTGACTCTCAACTCTACCTTGAATGTGATTTATGAATTCAAGGTTGTGATTGTGATAGGGAAAGATCTCGTGATGTTTAGGAGTGTTTTAGATAGTTAAACATAGAAACGATCAAGAAATCACTGTCTGAGAAAACAAGTCCATGACGCATAGATACATTTTAATATTTGGTATGCAAATTAATTTTTAGGCAGAGAAGTCTGTGACCTCTCCGCGACACAAGAAAATTTCTGTGAAGGAAGGCAGGTCCGCGATGTGGAAGCAGGTGCGAAGTTAAGCCCGGAAACTTTTTCCTTCTTCGTTTTTCTAAACCCCAATTCGCTTTAAATTCGATTCTTTTACTCAACTACTCTTTAGATTCAAATACCCAGCACATGTACACTAGAATCTAACTCAAAACAACTCTATAAATCGATGCAATAATACCAAGAACTTCCTAAATCTCAGCCCAATTAAGACGAAGCAAGCAAATTCAAGAACACATATCAAGAATACCAAACTTTCAACCACTAGAGCAATTGCTTGCTAAATTAACATGATTGGTGTGTGGGTGAATAAACCAGACCACTACTATGGAAGCTACATACCTCAAAGACCATCTTTTGAAGAACTTGAAGGAGAAAATCTTGGGAGATGAACCCTAGCCTTAAGCGTTCTTGAATTCCATGAAGCTTAGAATTTTTGAGTGGATGAGAGGGGTTTGATTTATGAAAACTGATTTTTTCTACAAGTTTAGGACAATTTAAATGACTTCCTTGGGGTTTTAGGAAAAAATACACAAAGAAATAAACAAAATAAGCTGGGAGTTGTAATAAATTTTCACCAGGCAGTGAGGTGCGTATTATCAGCATGGAGCTGCTACCAAGATTCCCAGGGGCGTCGTTAATTAAAATTAGTCATAACTTTTACCTCAAAGCTCTAAATTTAAGCTTAAACTTCGATTGGCGTTGGAAGAGGACTCGAGAAGGATTTAATTTTCCATCTTGTAGCTCAGCTAACTCATCTTGTACTAGGAGTTATGGTCATTTAAGAAGTTGACCCAAATCTTAGAAGACCTTAGGAAGGACTTGAGATCAGACTCTATGCTAAAAGCATTAAGGAGAATCATCTAAAAAGTATGACCACTTTCCACCCACGTTAGCTACATGGTTTATGCAGGGCTGTAAGTTATCTAAACTCTCCCCCCATGTCGATGCTCAATACTACTCCCAAAATATACTAGCTCAGTTCTTAAAAACATAACTTACATTGTTGTTTGGAATTATTACTCAAAGAATTTTTCTCTTAAAAGAGATGGTACTCCAAACTTCTCAAAACTCTTTTCAAAATCTCGGTTTCCTACTCATCTTAAATGTGAAAAACATTTACTCTTTGGGAATACTTAGTTCCATTATATCATTTTAAATAAAATGAACTCAACTCTGCTCTTTCTCAAAAATCATTTCAAAATCATATTATAATATGATCATTGATGATTGAGGAAGTCATCTTACATAAACATTGATGGTATATCTAGATACCATACTGCTCATTCACATTGATGTCATACTTTCGATTGTCATCCTAATCATGTTTTAGAAAACTCTTTTCTTAAAACTTATCTTCAACTTTCTCAAACTCGGTTTAAGAACTCAAGTGTTGGCTTTAAAAAGCTTTTAAAAATTTATAAGTCAAATCATGGGTTTCGTGTGGAATTATGAACATGAATGACTCAACCAGGAATCTTAATAGAAATAAAGCACCTCGGTACTTCGAATTTCAGAGACTTAAGATACTACTACATCTCTAGACTACTTGACATTTCAAATGCGGTTCAGTGCGGAATTATGAGGCATGAACAACTCGACTCAAGGATTCATGGGTAACATGTAGTAGTCCCAGCGATTGGAATATAATCTCAAATAGGTTAGGAGGAACTTTCAATACTCAGAGACTTAGAACTTGAAGGTACTACTGCTCTCAAAGATACTGACTTATGGAGTTAAATGCGGAATTTATGGGCATGAAACGACTGGAAGCTGCGACTAGAGTCTACATAACAACATGGAACTCATGGATACCAGTCTTCCCAATTCTCATTCTTACTTTTCTGCGAACTTAGTTTCAAATTGATAGTTGATATCAAAGATTCCTGATAGAACTGAAAGATTTCTTGAACTACTCTTGCTCTGCTTGAGTGTGAATTGTGGAATTCAAGAGTTATCTCTGAAGACTTAACTCTTACTCTACCTTGAATTTGAATTATGAATTCAAGGTTGCATGATTCATGCTATGAATGATTTCTGAGTGTTTATAAGTATTTTAGAGTGTTTATAATCAAATGGGAGTAAAGGTACCCTTTGAAAGAACTTAAGCGGATGAAATGATGAAGAGCAGGTGAGGCGACGACCTGGAGCATTGAGTGGTGTGGGGCGCCAGCCTAAACTTCAGAGAATCATTCTTGGGGTTCTTACTGGTGTGGCATGCCAGCCACCCTGACGTGATGGTGGTGCATCGCCCCGTGCACCGCCCAGAAAACACAACGACATTCTTTGCTCATTTTCTCACCCTAGTTTGCCTAGATTCGAACAGTTTCTTCCCCAATCACTTGGATTCGATTTATTAACATAAGTACATACTAATTTACTCAATACAACCTTGAAAACACTCAATTTCATCTCAAGAAATCATCAAAACCCCAAAAAAACAAGATGTACAAGAAACTTCAAGAACACTTATCAAGAACTTAAATCTTTCAATCTTTATGGACGAATTCGAATATGAAAATCATGTTTGGCATGTGGGTGAATGAACCCAACACTATGGAAACTTGCATACCTCAGGGATCAAACCCATGGCGAAAATCTGCAACAAAACTCAAGAACTTCGACGAATGATTTGATCCTCTCCTCTTTTCTCCTCTTTTCTCTTCTTTTCTCTTCTTGAACTCTCAACTAAAACCCTAGGTGTATATTAGGATTATAAAACTGAACCTAATAGGATTAGACCCTTAAAATCTTACTAAAACGAATTAAATCTGGTTGGGTAAGGAAAAGACCAAAATACCCTTTACTATTTTTGGGTAACTTTCCTTAATTGGACAGCCTGACTTCAAAAGGGCATATCTCACTCATCTGACCTTGAAACTTAGCAAATTTGGTGGTGTTGGAAAGATAATTCAAAGACCTTTTATTGGATACCTTGTAGTCCACCTAACTCATCCTGTATTAAGAGTTATGGTCATCAGAAGTTGACCCAAAACTTAGAAGAACTTAGGCATGACTTGAATGAACTAACTTTAGTTCTTCTTGGAACTCAAGATGCTACATCTAGTGACCTTAACCTCAAGAAATTTTAATTTCCTCGATAAAATCCTACTCACTATAAAGAACGGTTCGAGTCTTAGTTCAAAAAATTTTCTGGGGTATTACAATATCTCCCCCTTGGGATCATTCATCCTCGAATGACGCATCGGATTAGGTATGGATAATGGAATGGGTTACTCTTAATATATTCAAGCTTAGTAATCTAACAACTCCATGGACTCCTACTAACCAGCTCTTTAGGAAATTCTCAATACTTAACTTGATTTACAATCTTATCATCTCCCCCTTAGGTCTAAAGCTAACACTTGAAAGCTATGGACCTATTCCACATTGACAACTCAATTATTCTATCTAGGCACACATGGAAAATTATAACTTAATTGGAACCTCATCCTGGTAACATACCTCTTAATGCTCTTGTTACTCTTATGGCT
>JAWPEI010000132.1:0-67243 GCA_035578085.1 Solanum pinnatisectum
TTTGAAATGCGTAATAATGAGTAAAGGTCGTATCAAAGCTATAATTTCAAATAACTCCATTGATCATGTATTCATGTTTATGCATGGAGTGTGTCTGTGTATTACACCGTTGTCTATACAACAGCTACTTAACAACAACATTATCATCGAACCTCATTTGCTGGGGGGTTACAACGTGTATAATATCTGACTACATGCATGATTCACGTATATTGCATTTAGGATCTTAGACCATGTAAATCAACATATCTATTATTCATTACAATGATGTAGATGCATTCATGCGTGCACCATCACTTAATCATAACTGTGGTATTATTCATATCGTATCATACTTGGTCATATCTGAGGTGTAGAGGTGGGACCTTATGCGATAACTTCTGATACATATGGCGAGTAAGCACCTCCACCATAAGTGGATAAACAATTAATAATTAGAATATGACAGTGGCTTCCCCACCATGGGTGGATCAAATCCATTCATATATAATAACTTCACACCAACATGCAACCGTAAATTTCCGCCGAGCGAGGCCAGCGAGTCGGATCAAGTCTAACATCTTAGATTTGGCACAATAGATAGAAAGAACATCATAATCCAACAACATAACCAATATGAGTCATTTTCAAGGTAATTCATATCTCTGAAGATTCTGTATCATATTCCATTTCATGTCTAGGTGATCTAAACTAAAGGCCACCATTCATCGAGAAATTCATCAACACTACCAAGATGGCATCTAACCCCTCGATTTCAGCTTTGGTAGTATAAGCCTAGACCAAGTCAGATTTTATGTAGATTCATAAAAGGTAATAAAACCATACATGTAAAACTATACGTAGATCATGTACATTACATCATAAAAACTCTAATTCAATCAATTGAATCAACTTCTATGACATTCATTGTGTAGAAAATCCATAAGCTAGGTTTGGGGAAAACTCATGGATTCTTTAAGATTTGGAGACAAAACTATACAAAATCAGTAGTAATGTACCAATAATAAACATAGTTCAATGCTTTAAGAACAACTTAGAAAAGGAACCCATGTAGGGTTGAGATTGAAACCCTAGCTTTTGAAGATTTTTAGAATTGAATTAAAAGTTTTGAGATGGCTCCATGGGTGATAGCTACCCATGGATGAGAACCACCATTACCTTAGAGTTATGAAACCCATGAAAATACTAATAGAAAGCCTCCATCTTCCAATCCCCTAGGTTGGTTTCTTCATTGGTCTTCAATGGTGTTCTTGGAAGACTTTGAGAGAGAAAGGAAATTGGGCTTTGATTGGGAGTCTTTGAGTTACAAAGAGTAAGATTAATGAATTGGTTTAGGGTCCTATAGGTTTATATAAGTCATTAATTAACAACTAAATCGACCTCCCTTACCACTTAATTAACTAATCAATTAACTTCCTAACTCAAAAAGAAGTGCCAACACACGACTCACACATGGACTGCCTTCCATAGACCATAGACCAATCTGCGGCCATGGATTTGGCTTCAGTGGTTTTAGGATGCTGGCTCTAAGTCTGAGCCCAGGAGGAGAAACTAGAAGTATGGACCGCAGAGGTCCATCCACCGGACCAAATGTTATGGTCTATGTGGCAAATGGTTTACTCATCGTAGATCGCCACCAAAAGAAACAGACCATGCTGTCAGGGCAGCTTTGGGGATTGTTTGGGAGTCCTCCTCGAGGACCACCTCGAATGATCTTTGAAGTCGTGCCGGACGTGTAAACCTAAACATGTCCATCTAAGTATGAGAGTCACTTCTACAAGTTTTTACCCTCAAGCAACAATCCAAACTTCAACGACAAGACCCCTTCAACTCACTAATTCGAATGACTAGTTTCCGGACGTTATAGTCACTTCTTGACGTTTGACCTCCAATCTCCTCAAACTAACTTCAAAAGACATTTTTCATCATATAAACAGGTTTCCAACTATAAACTAACATGTGAGGCTCTAGTTCAACCGACTAGATTTAGTCAAGCCCTAGCTAGGTCTTACTAGGTTTTACGGGGTGTTACCATACCCCCTCCTTGGGAACATTCGTTCCCGAATGACACTTAAAAAATCTTAATGAATCAAAGACTCTTAACCAGAAGCCCAACAAGAATTTAATCATCAAAGTGATGTACAATCTCAAAGACACACCACACACACAGTGAGCATCATTTCAAAAAGGAGGAACTTTAACTCCAATACAACATAGTCAATGCAAATATAAGGAAGTAGGAATCTATATCTATCAATCCATATGCATGAAATTATCGTGTTTAATTATGTTCGAGGAGGAACTACCTTCTCCTAGTCATAACATGCTCATATGCCATCATATAGCTCATATGCAAGTTCCCATTTTCAAAACATTCATTTAAAGAGGAATTTCTTAATTTCAAACTAAAACATGCTCATAAGTAATCTCATTATATAGTCACAAGTCATGTCATGTATTATATTTAGAATTCACATAGCTTAACACCATAATGACACCTCCCACTCCCACTCTCCCTCATAACTCTTCAACAAGTCCACTGGAATTGCACATATAAAGTCCCATGCCCACACATGTGCCAAAGCAACTCATCAAAAGAGTCATGAGTGCAGTTCCATTTACATACCACATACATATCCTAATCATGGTTCATGTTCATAAATCTTATCTTCACAAAGTACAATAGATCACCTCTAATCAATACACTATAACATGAAAGCAATTCTCACACAAACTCATCTCTTTATTCAAAACACAAGTTTCTTTTTTTTTTTTTTTTTTTTTTTTTTTTTTTTTTTTTTTGAAATGCACAAACCTCATTAATTCACATAAACATGGTAGGAACTACCTCTCCACTCTCTAAGCAAGTTTAACACCACATAAGCGAGCTAACATTCTATTTCATAAGAACACACCTAAGCATGTTTATTAATTCATATCATGAAGTCAAGTATGCAATATTATACACAATGCACTACTTGGAGAGAATCTCCATCTCAAACATACTTCATACAACATGAGAAAATTGGGACTACCTCTACAAACTCATTATGCATGTAACTTAGACATATTTCATTTCATTGGAGGAATTTCTTCTCCAACTCAAATCATGCTTATCATATCATCTTAAAGCCAACTATGCAATTACTTCGTAAAGACCATTTAAACTATTCACCTCATGAATCACATAGTCTACATACTTTATTTTCCTATCAACACTTAGGAACACGAGACATGAAAACTCATTTTGTGTTAAAACATGAATCTTCAAGAAAATGCACATCATTTGGAAATCATGAGATCATATAAATCACATATGACTCTAAACATAACATAAGCCCAACTAGGAACTCTTTGTCTCACGCTTAGAATAGGAATGAAAGAAAGAGATGAGGATGTTGGGATTTCAACTAGTCATGCTTTCTAAGCACACCATCCTCCTTGATACTAGATCTTAAAAAGGAAGCATTTGTACTAGATTGACATGTTACTCAAAGGTGATAACTAATACACATTCAAGTGTCCCATATTCTTCTAACCATCCTGGCCCTATCAACCCAATAAAACACACCATGTATGCAACCCATCCATACTAAGAGTCACATCAAGGTCTAACATGCCAAGTTCCACCAAGTCAACTAGAGTATTTCTAGGAACAAGGTAAAGGATATCATCCATAAACCCTTTTTACTAACTTTAAACCATTAATCGGGGTAAAATCTGAAAAAGGCTCTATTAATTCATCTCGAGAACTCTAAGCCTCATAACCTCATAAGGAATCATAAAAGATGAGGTAATATCGAAACTCAACATAGCACTTATTCTCACATGAAATTACCAACATATTGGTACCTCCATCCAAAAAGTCTTCCAAGTCAACCCTAGTAGCATCCCTTTCTAAGGCCTTCACTAGGATATCACTCCAGGTCTCATATTAGTCTACCACTCCGGTTCTAAGTTTCTCAAACTCACTACACCTCATAAGGGGAGATTTCAAGAAAACCTAACTCATGAACAACATCAAGGATACTCAACGACCTTTTCTTTGCACATTATTCCCACATCTTTCAACATACTACAAAGCTCATCATGACTTTCTATCAACATTACCTGTATCCATAAGGCAATTCCATCTATACCCTAGGACTCCATCCATATTCACCATCAAGTCTTACCATGTCATATTGCCACAATTGCCATCACCTCTAATCCTTTCTCCTCAATCATGTACATTCCACTGCCTTAAATAGTCACATCTTGAGAACCACCAGATAAGGGATAAAAGAGAGATCTTATAGAGTTAGGCTCTATGGCACAGTCAAGAATGAAGAAGTGTAATCTTAAGATCTTAGTGTGGCGCTTCACACTTATGAACAAGACTCTACTCGATGTGTCATATGAGACATGAACCTAAATTATCCCAAAACCTTATAAGCATGATACCAAGTTTGTCACAACTCAAGGTTACCCCTAGACGTAACTTGGTGTAGTTGACTAAAGTGTCGATACAAGTCCTTAGCATAATCATACACATAATGTCATAAGAAATAATCTGAAATTAAAACTTTTTCTTCAACAAATAAAGTCATTTTTTTTCTAAATAGAAGAGTCTAAACAATGTCTCATTGGCCATCTATAAAATCGAATACTTAGACATATAGGATACAACCCATAGTTCTAAAATGAAAACTAATAAAAGAAACTAATAAGATATCCACTAATTATGATGTCGGTCCTCGAACTTGAGGACTCATCAACTGGCTTGGACAATCACCTATTCCAAGCCCTTTGAACCAAAACTACCATATCCATGAACCAACCACCTACATTATAGAGAACATAGAAATATGGGTTAGCATATGAATGTACTAAGTATGGTAGCAATGCACAAAACCATGAAAACATGCATGAAAAGTGGACATTTCATTTGAAATCATGCTTTATGCCATTTTTGAACATCATCTGAAATAGTTCGAGAATGCAACCAATAAGGCAACTCACATACATTTCATTATAACCTAAGAAATATCATTATAACAACAAGCATAGTCTCCAATATCAACATAATACACATCCCAATATTCACAATACGTAGCCTCCAATTATACAAGGATACGGTTAAAAACCAAGACCATCACATCATGAAATAATCATCACACAAGTAACCTCTAAACACACTTGTGCAATGTATGGTAACTAACATGTATTTACAATGTACAACACAAATCCAATATCACATTCATATTTCTTTCATGGTATATCCATTACCTTAGTAACCTCAAGGAAACACCTGAGCAATGTGGGGTTAGCATCCCATAATACCACCCCTACGAAGTACTCCTTTGACCTTAGTGATGCATTACATCATTAGACTTCATTATATGCAATATTCACAAATTAAGGAAATAGTCATGTACATTACTCTAATACAAGGAAAGTCATGCAAAACAACTATCCATTCAATAAACATACATGCATTAGAATCTCATCATAATGCAAAGGAACCATCCCATGACATCCTACTAAGTCTACTTGTGCAATGTGGAAGTGAAGTCCCATACCCCCACTCCTACTAAGTAAACTCACCAAGAAGTCATAGTATAGTTCATGTCTCATTCATTAACTTCATTATTATAGGGAAAAGTTGTCATAACCGACATAGACCATGTGAGCTACATAGAATCCGGTGTTATACAACCCCACACCGAAAGAAGGCGTTCTTACTTGCCGAAAGTAAAAATAATTATATTTAGCTTCTAAGTGGAACCAGTAGCTAAGTCCTATGTTTGGCACATAGTTATGGGATAGGGAGATTGCTACTAGAAACCCAACCTATTGCATTAGCGGAGGAGCTTCCATCTCATGAGTTTACTATAGATGACCCAACCTATTGCATTAGCAGAGGGTCCTTTTCCTCATTGTCCATATTCACTCCGTACTAAGCATTATTTACCAATTATACATAATTAGTATGGAATTGTATCTATATGTGTGAAGGCATACTTTACCGTTCGTTCAATATAATTCACTAAATAGCTCATAGATTCATTTAAAGGTGAGAACTAACTTTCAATATTAGAATCATCATTAGTATGTGAGTATAAATTTCACACTAAGATCATGTGTTCTCATGAGAATGGAATTTCAATCAACACAATAGGATCATCATGGTCATTACATTTCATGCATAATAATGAGTAAAGGTGCATATGAGAACTATACTTTCAATTAACACCATTGATACATCATATTAATGTATATGCATTGAGTGTGTGTGCGCATGATTGTCTTCACAACAACAACAACAACATTACCATCATAGACACCACCCTTCTCAAGGGGGTCACAACATGTCCATGTACATAATATCCCAACTCATGCACGATTCACATATATTGCATTTAAGGATCTTAAACCATGTAAATCAATATATCTAATATTCATTACAATAGACATGGATACATTCATCATAGCAAATACCAATAATCATAACATAACATTCCTATTCATATCGTATCATACTTAGTCATATCTAGGGTTATGTGAGAGACCTTATCTCAACACTACAATACATATGGCAAGTAAGCACCTCCACCATAAGTGAATCAACAATTAATAATTAGAATACTTGACAAGTAAACACCCCCACCATAAGTGGATCAATCCATTCATATATAATAACTTCACATAACATACCTTCATAGATTGCCCTTCAAGGCCAAGAGTCGAGATCAAGTCTAACATCTTAGATTTTGCACAATAGATAGAAGAACATCATAATCCAACAACATAACCAATATGACCATTTTCAAGGTAATTCATATCTACAATATTCTATCATATTCCATTCATGTCTAGTTGATCTAAACTAAGGCCATTCATCAAGAAATTCATCAACCCTAGATGATAACATCTAACTCCTCAATTTGCCTCTTTCATGATATAAACCTAGACCAAGTCAATTTTATCTTAGATTCATAAGGTAATCAAGAATACATGTAAAACTATACATAGATCATGTAATTACATCATAAACAACTCTAATTCAATCAATTGAATCAACTTCTAACAACAATCATTGTGTAGAGTAAAGCCATAGCTAGGTTTGGGGGAAAACTCATGGATTCTTTAGATTTGAAGTTAAAACCGTATAAAATCAGTACTATTACTAATAATAAGTGTAGTTTAATCTTTAAGAACAACTTATAAAGGAATCCATGGGGTTGAGTTGAAACCCTACCTTTTGAAGATTTCTAGAATTGAATTAAAAGCTTTGAGAGGGCTCCATGGGTGATAGCTACCCATGGATGAAAACCACTATACCTTAGGTGTAGAAACCCAAGAAAATCCTAAGAGAAAGCCTCCATCTTCCATCCCTAGGTTGGTTTCTTCATTGGTCTTCAATGGTGTTCTTGGAGAGAAGACTTTGGGAGAGAAAGGGAATTGGATTTTGATTGGGGGGTCTTTAGTTGAAGTAAATTAATAAATTAGTTTAGCGTCCTATAAGTTTATATAAGTCATTAATTAACCACCTAATCGACATCCCTTAACCCCCACTTAATTAACTAATCAATTCACTAACCCCTAACTCAAAACAAACCTGCCAACACACAGCCCAACCTACGGACAGCCTTTTACAGACGTAGACCAATCCATCGCCCTGGTTGGCTTCCTTGGTTTGGGACTGTGGGTTTAAATTCTGCAGGCCCAAGGAGAAACTAATTATGGACTCACGAGGTCCATCCACGGAGCGTGATATGGTCTACGGGGCATGGTTTGCCTCTGTAGATTACCACCAAAAGAAATAGACCATGCAGTCCAGGCAGCTTTGAGGACTGTTTTGGGGTCCTCCTCAACGACCCCTCGAGTGGTCTTTGGGGAGTCGTACCTAGATGTTCAACCCCTAAACATGTCCATCTAAGTATGAGAGCCACTTCTACAAGTTTTCACCCTCAAACAACACTCCAAACTTCAACGACAAGATCCCTTCAACTCACTAGTGCAAATGACTAGTTTCCGGACATTAAAGTCGTTTCTTGACGTTTGACCTCCAATCTCCTCAAACTAAATTCAAAGGACATTTTTCATCCTTTAAACAAGTTTCCAACTATAAACTAATATGTGAGGCTCTAGTTCAACCTACTAGATTTAGTCAAGCCCTAGCTAGGTCTTACTAGGTTTTACGAGGTGTTACAATATCCCCTCCTTGGGAACATTCGTCCCCGAATGACACTTAAAACATCTTAATGAATCAAAGACTCATAACCATCAGCCCAACAAGCATGTAATCATCAAAGTGATGTACAATCTCAAAGACACACCACACACAATGAGCGTCATTTCAAAAAGGAAGAACTTTAACTCCAATACAGCATAGTCAATGCAAATATAAGGAAGCAGGTATCTACATCTATCAATCAATATGCATGACATTATCATGTGTAGTTATGTTCAAGGAGTAACTACCTTCTTCTAGTCATAACATGCTAATATGCCATCATATAGCTCATATGCAAGTTCCCATTTTCAATAACATTCATTTAAAGAGGAATTTCATAATTTCAAACTAAAACATGCTCATAAGTAATCTCATATATAGTCACAAGTCATGTCATGTATATTTATAGTCCAGATAGCTTCTTACCATAATGACACCATCCCCCCCCCCTTAACTCTTCAATAAGTCCACTTGCGGTGCACATATGAAGTCCCATGCCCACACATGTGCCAAGCAACTCATCAAAGAGTCATGAGTGTAGTTCCATTTACATACCACATACATACCTCCTAATCATGGTTCATGTTCATAAATCTTATCTTCACAAAGTACAATAGATCACTCCTAATCAATGCACTATAACATGAGGAAAGCAATTCACACAAACTCGTCTTTATTCAAAAATAAGGTTTTTTTTTTTTTTTGGAAATGCACAAACCTCATTAATTCACATAAACACGGGAGGAACTACCTCCTCCACTCTCTAAGCAAGTTTAACACCACATAAGGAGCTACCACGCTATTTCATAAAAGCCTAAGCATGTTCATTAATTCATATTATGAAGTCAAGTATGCAATATTACACACAAAGCACAACTTAGGAGAGAATCTCCATCTCAAACATACTTCATACAACATGAGAAAATAGAGACTACCTCCATAAACTCATTATGCATGTAACTTAGACATATTTCATTTCATTGGAGGAATTTCCTTCTCCAACTCAAATCATGCTTATCATATCATCTTAAGCCAACTATGCAATTACTTCTTAAGAGCACATTTAAACCATTCACCTCATGAATCACATAGGCTACATACTCTATTTGCCTATCAACATGAGGAACACGAGACATGAAAACTCATTCTGTCTTAAAACATGAAACTTCAAGAAAATGCACATCATTTGGAAATCATGAGTTCATATAAATCACATATAATCCCAACTAGGAACTCTTTGTCTCACGCTAGAATATGAATGAAAGAAAGAGATGAGGATGTCAGGATTTCAACTAGTCATGCTTTCTAAGCACACCATACCCTCATTAGGAAGAAGCCCTTACTACAACCCTCAAGAAAACTTCTTTCAAGCACTCCTAATGACATAACCAAACCCACATTTTACCATCTTTGCAAAAGTCTAAGGTCCTCAACATCTAGCAATATCATCCTCACATGATACAACAAGTACTAGATCTTTAAAAAGGAATCATTTGTACTAAATTGCCATCTTACTCAAAAGGTGATAACTAATACACATTCAAGAGTCCCATATGCTTCTAACCATTCGGACCCTATCAACAATAAAAACACACCAACCCATCCATACTAAGAGTCACATCAAGGTCTAACATGCCATAATCCACCACAAGGCCCATCCACGGACCGTGGTATGGTCTATTGGGCATGGTTTGCCTCCGTAGGTCACCACCAAAAGAAACAGACCATGTTGTCCAGGCAGCTTTGGAGGACTGTTTTGGGGTCCTCCTCAAGGACCCCTCGAGTGATCTTTGGGGAGTCGTACCCAGATGTTTAATCCCTAAACATGTCCATCTAAGTATGAGAGTCACTTATACAAGGTTTCACCCTCAAAAAATACTCCAAACTTCAACGACAAGACCCCTTCAACTCACTAGTTCAAATGACTAGTTTTCGGATGTTATAGTTATTTCTTGATGCTTGACCTCTAATCTCCTCAAACTAACTTCAAAAGCCATTTTTCATCATTTAAACAAGTTTCCAACTATAAACTAACATGTGAGGCTCTAGTTCAACCTACTAGATTTAGTCAAGCCCTAGCTAGATCTACTAGGTTTTATGGGGTGTTATAGATCTATTTGCCCTGTTCTTGAAAGATAAAATAGAGTAAGGTTTTGGGTTGTTTGATTAGCATTTAGATGAGACTGAAAGGAGATTCTATGCATAGATTCTTTGCAATCGAAAGATGATTAGCGTCAATGAAGATGACTTAGCCCATTCATGAATATTCATCACTATAGAGCAGCACAACTACCCCTATATGTTATTGATTTCCAATCCCCCCGCACCCCTAGATTGCTTGCAAACTCTTGAATTCTTTGACATTTAAAAATAATTGTTATAATTAATAACAGGCTTTATACAAACTTGGTGGATGTTCATGAGTGGTAGATTTGAACTCATCTATGTAGCTCTATAATTAGTGTCATCAATGCCTAACTTTTTCCTTTTCTAATCAAATATTGATGATTTGGAGCTATGAAGGCAATCAGACAAAGCAAGGAGTGTTGTTTGAATGAATGGACAAAAATTCGAAAAGAATTGCAAGGTGAACATTGTTGATTACCTAACATGAAGGGAAGATTACCAATTTAGTACAACCTCACCCAAAATGACAGTGAATAACACTTTTGTCTACTAAAGAAGGTTAGTAGACTCCAAAGAAAGCGATACGGAGTGATAACGCTTCCCGATGCACATTGCCCAAAGTGATCGTGTGTAGTGTGAAAATTGATTCTCAAAAGGCGAACCAAGGTGGTATTCAGTGATTCTCCAAATGATAAAGACTGACTCAAAATCAAGTTCGCCAACTGAGGTCCAAACACCTGAAGCCTAGAGAATTACAAGGTGAGCTGAGGAGTGAATGTAGACTCACTGAGTAGGTTTGATAGACTCGACTAATGTCGTCGATTCAGCCGCATGTGGATTTTTGGGCCAATTTTTGGGAAAATATATATAGCCCAAAATAAAAAGTTTTTGTAGTAGAGTTTCTAGGAGTTTTGAGAGTTTTTTAGTAGAGAGAGTCTAAGAACACTTTTCTAGCTTTTGGGGTTTTACAATTTTGAATCTTAATTTGATAAATTAAATATTGAATCCAAAGTTGGTTTACTCTTAATTGCTTGATTTCATGTGACCCATGGTTGTTTTCATGGAAGGTATAATTTCTTTAATTTTGATGATGGGTGGCTAAAATCTCAAGATCTAGGGGTGTTCAAATGGGGTGAAGTGGTAATTTAATGTAGTGGGTACTATGCTATGCTCTATATTGTTGATGTTCATGCATGAAATTTCTCTAATTACCATTGAGTTAACTAAAGGGTTATGGTTGCAAACTTAATTCCTACTTTCGATCTCCGGTTGATGCTCGAAAGAGATTGATTAGAGTGGGTAATTAGTTCAATACTAGCAATTTAGGTTTGATGTCTGAAGCTTGCTTGAAAGAGAGGTTATGGGTCAAATCTATTTGCCCTATTATTGAAAGAGAGATTAGAGTAAGGTTGTGGGTTGTTTAGGATTAGCATTTAGATGAGATCAAAAGAATGTTCTATGCAGAGATGTTTTGAGATCAAAAGATGATTAGCATCGATGAAGATGACTTAACTTATTCATGAATGTTCATCACCATAGAGCAGCACAATCACCCCTACGTGACATCAATTTCCAATCCCGCACTCTAGATTGTTTGTTAAATCTTGATTTATTCAATACTTTAGTTTAATTACTTATAATTGAGAAACAAAGCTTTACATTAAGTTGGTGGTACCATCCACCCAATTATTCTTACTATTTTAAATGAGCTAATTTAATGTCCAAAGTTCTTGATAAGGAATTCTCCACAATATACCATGCCTTTTGGGATTCGACCTCGACTATTTGTTTAATTTTTACTAACTATGATCGCCACTCTTTTAATTGGTTTTGGAGGTGATTTAAGCATCAATAGAAGTATCCACCCACTTTTTCTTACTATTATAAATGAACGATCCTATAATCTAAATCTTTTGAAAAGACTTCTCCACGATATATAATTCTTCATGGTATTCGACCCCAACTCTTCATTGGGTATGTTCACTACAATCGTTGTCCCTTTTAATTAATTTTAAGGCGGATATTTGAGCATTATCAAAAATGGTGCCTGCGGGAATGGTAGTTGAGAACTTTTATTGAGAATTTAGATTTTAATTTTGTTTAGTTGTAGTAGATTGTTTTTTGGTGTTGTTGTTTGTTGATTTCAAGGTTTGTTCAATGAGTGACCATGGAAATGGAAATGATAGTCACTATTGACAAAATGAAAAATTGTTGATTTGAATGATATGCACATAAATGTCATTCAAACCACGGGAACAATCAGATACCTCCCACAATCGAGAGTTGTGTTTCACATCACCGAACTATGATATTATTTCTCTAGATGACTGGTTTTTTTGGGGGCCTAGTTCATGAGGATCACCATGTACTCATTAGGAATTTCAGGGAGGCATGTGGACACGTCGTGTTCAAGAATATCTCTCAAGAGTCAGTAAGGTTGAGGTTATTCCCGTACTTTTTAAGTGGAGCGTCTACAAGATGGTTGGCGAATTTCCAAATGATTCCATCACTTCGTAGGAAGAGATAAATGATACCTTCTTGGAGAGATTCTTTCCACCCTCAAAGATGGTTAAAGTTTGAACCCATATCCAAAATTTCAAATGCATCGAGGTGAGCCTCTACATAAGACGTGGTTGAGGTTCGAAGGTTATTTTGCAATGTCCAACGATGGTGTTACAGATAATTTTTGTTGCAATACTTCTATTACAGCCTTGATTCGCTTAATAACGCTGTGGATCGATCAATTAGTCCAAGGTGGATTAATCAAACTATTGTATGATATGGCCGCATTGTTGCTTGATGATATGACTAAGGTTAAACGAGCATGGTACACTATTGAGGACTAAGTGCCTACTCTACAAGTGACTTTAAGAAAAGAACAAGTCGAGAAGACCATGAAAAAGATGAAAATATGTCCAAAATGATGACCCAGCTCGATTAGTGATTTAGACATGTCATGGGAGGTGGAACCAAGTCGGTAAATGCGGTTTGAAATAACAATGGGCCGTGCCAAATTTGAAGCATTATATAATGAGGCTTAGGAAATCAAGTGGGGGTTCTCACACCAATTATCAACGATAAGGTAGGAACTAAGGTTGGAATAAGGATAGAGATGGTGGTTGGAAAGACCGGAGGGGTGGAAATTGGAGAGACAGGGAGATGGAAAAATATAGGTACGTGCCTCCCTATTATCGTCCACGCCTTAAAGAACCAGCTGGTCTGAAGGAAGCCAGACTAAATACATTCTAGCAAGGATCTACAACAAGGTTAAAGGGTTTGATAAAGTGCTAAAGGATTTGAAAATGACTTCTCTACTTTATCCTGCATTTCAGTAACTTCTCACTTAGTTTCTATCAACCAACTGGAGACCTAATTGGGCCAAATTGTCACTCATCTTAATCCAAGGCAAAAGGGAACATTTCCTAGTGATACCATCCTGAACCCCAAGAATGATTTTTTGAGAATGAGAACTATGTGGTGCCACGACATTAAATAAGGCACTTATTTGGAGGCAACTCAAGTCTTTAGTTTTTTTTTTATTTATTGCTTTCTAATAATGTGCATTGTAAGTGCAGGTTGAGAAGAGGTTTCAAGGTTAAAAAGGGAAGCAAAAGCGATGTTAATACCCAAACGACGATCTGCCAAAGTCATTGTGCGGACTCGTTCTTGTCTGCCTTTTGAGCTTGAATAGGTGAAAAGTGTACTATCAAAATTGATTATCAGAACTACAAAGGGCGATCCGCTAAAGTGCACTATTCACACTACATCGGGCCTGCCAAATCAGTCTTCAGGTTTGGTATTTTAGGCGTGTTCAGTGAACTTAAGCTCCAAATGAAAATTTTCCAAAAACGTTCCACAATATTAGTCAAAATCGTCGAACGAGCACGTTATTAAAAAACCAAGGTTCTTTTCAAATTGAAAAATCAAACCCTTTGACATCTTGAAGTCTTTTTCACTCATTTCTCTTACTTTGCCTCCGTTTAGTGATAGTGAATCTTTGTTGAGTGTTTTCAAAGTTTGTGGAGTGCATTTTCTTGGATTTCTTGTCAACCCAACCCCAATCCCTCATTTTCTCGATTGTTGCCACTATTCAGGTTGGTTTTCGAATCTTTTTTAAGATTTTTGAGCCTTGAATTGCATGTGAGGTCTAGACTTGTGCACTTTAACTGCTAGTATGTACTAGATTTTGATGGGTAGTATTGTAGTGTATGATTTCAATTTTGCCCATGAGATATGTGATTGTGTATGACTGTCAAATGTGAATCTTGTTTGTGTTTGTTGAAGTTTCAAATAGAGTTGGTAAATGTGTTTGGTCTGAGTTCAATTAGATGTGGGTGATGTTTTATTAGCCAGTGTTGACCCAATTGCATGATTTCTCCCAATGATAGAGAGGGTGACTACTTTCTTAAGGGCAAATCGTTAATTAGTGCAATACTTAGAAATATCTCAGGGAAATCTTAGTACCCAGGGGTAGATAAGCATATAGGTGGATTGTAATGATGGGGGAAACTCTTATTTGTTGTGTATGTTGGAGTAAAGTAAAAATTAAGCATTCAATGAACACTTCCTATTCTGGGCTTGTCTTAGATTGCCAAGGAGGTTAGTTGGATCCATGAATAAGCCCCAGTTCACCTTCTTTAGCATATATATGACCTTGGGTACTTTCTCATCTGGCGGGCTTGTCTTAGTGCACTGAACCCGTTTGGCGAATCTCCAAGTAGGAGAGGATATCGCCTTTAATACCTATGTCCTTCCATTTTGCACTATAATTTTTAGTGGACTTGTCTTAGCCCACTGAAACCGACTCAGTGAATCACCGAGTTGGCATTGAGTCCACTTTTATGCCTGAATCTTGGGATAATTGCTACTATCCAATTCGGTGAGCTCACCGAAGCTCGTTGATCCTGTTTGGCGATCCTCCTTCCTAGTAGGCGAGCCTTAGGAATGTTTTTGAAATTTGATTCAATATGTGTTTGATTTCAACTAAACTTCATGAATCCTATGTTTGAATATGTCTTTGCAGGAAATGGCACGAACCAAGGGCAAGAAATTGGTTTCATCCGACACTCCGTCAAATAGAGAGTCTCCTCCTTCTCCTCCTCCTCCTCTAAAGAAACAGAAGGGAATCTCTATTAATGAGCCTTCAGAAGCCCCTCGTGACTAATAAACAAATCCTGAGACCCCTACCAGCGGGAGTAAGAAAGTGAGGAAGCATATTTCCATAAAGTAGGTGAACATTCCCTCCAAGTTGGTATAACCTCAACAAGATCCTCACCCTGCTTCTCGTGTTCTCTAGACAATAGCTCCAAGGGCTTTGAATAAGCTCAAGGTGGAAGGACAATGAACTATTTTGGAGGAACGGCGACTCTCAACTAATGGAATCATGAGTGGCTACCCATACATATGGGCAACGATAAAATTTCACAAGTTGGAGCAATTCACTCGTGTAAGAAGACCTTATGTGCCAAAGTGGGTGCGAGAATTCTATGATACCTATGTTAAGACATTGCCAAATAGGAGAAAAGTCATTGTTTGGAAGACTATAGACAAAGTGGAAGTGAGGGGCAAAATGGTGCAGTGTCATGCAAATGAAATCAACACAGTGTTATTCACCCCATCCAACCATACTTATGAATACATGACCCGGATACATAAAAGTCTTGATGCATTAAAGGGTTGTTGGACCCTCTATTATCCTATGAGTTTTCTCCCTCTTGGATTGTTGAAGGGGCGAAGATAGAGAAAAAGGACCTAAACATTGTGGCACGATACTAGTTCAGGTTCATTAGCAGCAATATCATGTCCTCCTAGAAAGAGTCAATACTCAAGCACCCAAAGGCAATTCTAGTGGGCATAATAATTAAGAAGGAAAACATCAATGTATGTGACATCATTGAGGAAGAAATATTGATGAGGTCTAGGCATGAGTAGATATCGCTCCCGTTTCTGGTACTGATTACACAGCTGTGTGAGAGGGCAAGAGTCCCTTTCTGGGCATCTATAGATGTGAGGATCACACCACCTTTATCCAGTGATATCAAATGGTTTGAGGCTGAGTGCTTTCGAGATGATGCGGCTTAGAGGAACCTTCTACCACCAGACTCGATGCCCATGGTTGATCCCACTACGCTTACAACTGAGGCTAGAAAATGTGCTCCTTCTATGGAGCAGGAAGGTATTTCTACACCTTCATCTAATATTTGCCCTACAACCTCTGTATATGTATTTGTTCATGCTGCTGTGAGACCTCCCCCCTCTTATGATGTCAGTCCCCCTTGACCCAAGCATTGATTTACAAGATGGATAGCCTTGCCCTATCGGCAAATGTTAGAGCCACTCGGGTTGAGACGGACATGCCCAAGATGATTGATCAGGCCACTGAAAAGGCCTTAACTCCACTGATCAAGAGTGGTTAAATGTGAGGGGATGGTTGAGAATCATAGTGTAAGGTTGGATGACCTCACAGCAAGATTAAAGCCTCGAGAGAATGCTGAGGGTAGCTCTGGTGCACTAGACACCATAAGGGATGAGCCTGATACCCTGCGAGCGGAGGTGGTCCAACTGCATTCTACAGACATATCCACGCTTTCGAACGAGGTTCCCTATCGAATGTACTTGCCTCCATGCTTGAGATGTTGATCACTATGATAATCCCTAATGAGCAACTTGGGATTGTTGTGAATGTTGATGTTGTGGATAATGAGAGCGAGAGGGCCAAGGATGAGTTGGCTGAGTAGAAGGACGAGGAGGAGTTGCGGGATGAAGAGCATTTGATTGCAGAGATGTTGACTGAGTTGTAGAAGACTGAGGAGGTCATTCTTCAGGTAGCCCTAGAGAGATCCCTTCGGGAGACTTTAGAGGTTGGTTTTAGTGGAGTCACTTCAGACTCCCCTGTCCCTTTGATTTTTGAGACATGCATTAATGCCCGAGTTGAGTCGTCCCTGACGCTTGAGACTCCAGTGCTCACGGACATAGCTATTAGGGGGGTCATTTTATCTCGGCCTCCCAGTACTTTTGTTTATATTACATTGAGGACACTGCTACATTTTTTGGTGGGGTGAGGGCCTTTGAGCCAATAGTCCCTGATCTTGGACGTATTTGTATGCCTCTACAAGAAAATATAGAATTAGCAACAACTTTTTAGCAACAATTAAATTATTGTTGGCTAATATGAATGAATGGAAACAACTTGATTTAACTGTTGCTATATCTTGTAACTTTTATCCACAATTTTCTTTTTGTTGGCAAACATTTTAATCTTGTTGCCATATGCTACGGTTAATATAATAATTTTTAAATGTTAATAAGTCGCAACAACTTTTTACCAACAATTAAAATATTGTTGCCTAATTTAATAAATAGCAACAACTTAGTTCAGTTGTTGCTATCCCATAAAATATTTGACAACAATAATATTTTCCTGTTAATAATGCACTTAATTTCGCAAAACTGTAAATAATTATATTATTTAATTTCCACCGAAAGAAAATGCGGGGAAACTCAATTTTATTTCCTCCAATTTTTTGCGGCTTTTCAGTTTTCCACCAAAAGGGATGCTAGGTTTTCTCTTTTCATTATTTAACTGCTCTATCCTCTAGATTTCTTCTCTTGAAATTTATTGCTCGATTGCTGCGTTCAGCCCAATGTCTGGTGAGTTATCCTTTGCAATTTAGTTTGGCAGTTTCTTGCTTATGATTTAGTTATCATGTACTTTTTAATTTGTGGCTCCTTCTCAGTGTTTGTGAAGTTCTTTTCTCTGTATGATAGAAGCTTGAAAATTTTGGACTAGGAAATGTTTGATTTTATTTTGGGTTTATGGGTATTTGAATTTGACTTTGATAGAACTACTTATAAGATGTTTTTTGTAAAAAAAAAATCATAACCTTAAGACTGAACTTATACAATGTAAATTGTAAATCCGCCTCAAACTCCAACCACATGTTTGTTGTACAATATCAGGTTAAATTGTAGTCCAACTATTCTAACTTCAGATTGCACCAATTAATTAGGTGCATGATCCAATCTAATGAAAATGTCACTCGTTCTTTTCCTATCTTCCTCTTAACTCCATAAAAGGATCAATAAAAAGTTTTTGGGAAAAGCCAAATGGGGTTACTAAAATAGGATGCATGAAGAAATAATAACTTTGGTAGTTAAAGTTTGATAGAACTGTTGAAATGCTTCACAATATCCAAACCTTATCATTAATAAAAGGCTTGCTTAGAGTCAGTAATGAAATGCCGGCACATGGGTTTTAAGAACAAACTTTGATAGTAGAAGTAGTTGAAAGGCTTGCTTAGAGTCATCTTTCTTTTTATTCTTGTGACAATTATTTCAATAACTATGCCTACTATTGCAATGATGGTAATATACAGTGAATTTGTTGAGACTGAGAATGGAAAATTTGTTTTGATTATTTAAGAGGTTCGATATTTGGTTTTTCAGCCTTTTAAACAATAAGAGCCCAAAATCAACTAAAGAATGGAAAATCAAATCCAAAAAATGGCGTAATCCGGTTTGATCTGGTTTTTGATTTTATACCTTCTTCTACTTCACAGTCCACAAAAAATATTTATCATTTAAACCATCTGATTTCATATTGTCGTTGGAACTTAACATATTTTGTCCATCCCCAATTAAGAACCTCATTGTTTGTATCTCTTTCCATATGTGCTTCTTGGTTGCTTAATCCAAGTCTTTTCCTCCCAGACATATCACACTGTTGGGTTCTTCATATTCAATAGTGTAAGAAGTATGTTGTCTGATTCAGCCTCATCTAAGTTATGTTCACTTTTCTTTTGACACGAGGACTCTGGAGGATAATTTGGTCTCTTCAAATAACCTTCAGAGGGAATAATGTCCTTCACATAGTTCTTAGCTTCAGCCTCCCTCTCTCTCTCTCTCTCTCTCTCTCTCTGTGTTTACGTTTAGCTTACTTTGAGCGTCTCTGCAATTATGGTGCACTTACAAAAACTCTCTTCTGAGTCTATCAGAAGCTAGATTAGCCTCTTCTTTTCATATATAGTTTTTGCTTTTTGTCTATATGTTGTCTAACTTCTAGGGGCCAGGGCTTTAGTCTTTATACGAGAAAACAAATATATTCTTTTCTATGTTGCTTGGACTCTTTAAAAATGTCAAGGGGTGTGTGTTGGATTCGCCTAAAAGAGTGTATTTTTGGAGAATCCGACACGGATGCAGCATCAAAAGTGAAGTGTCCGCACAACTTAGATTGTTTTCATTCTATTTATGGTATGCTCGTCAATATTATTAGGTTGGTACTTGGTCTTTTATTAGTTGTACAAGTTCCACACCCTTACCAGAAGGATCTAATATTCTAGAAAAATGACCTGCTGATAATTTACTATATTCAATAGGTCTGAACTGTGGTTCAGTTTCTGCTTCTGTGATTTCTGTATCACAATGTTTTACAAAAAAAACTAGAGACTCGATCCTCTTGTTAATGAACCTGACAAAGTTTGTAAACAAATAAAGAACAGAAACAAAAATTAGCTGCAACAAGCAAGATCTAGGAAGTTGTTGATAACTTATATCACTCGAAATTCTTAAATAGCTAACACCCAATATAACTTTTTATCAGGTTTGGAGTTTCGTTCTTATGCATGCTAAGCAGGTAGTATCACTATGTGTTATACTTTAGTTTTGTTGTACCATATTTAATAGAATGAACTTTCTGATACAATTTTTAAAATCTTTGCTAATTCAAATAGTTCAAATGAGGCAACTCCTACAAGTCTTATGGATGACAATTAGGTAAGTGAACTTCAATTAATTCATGTCAAATAATTTTATTGGTTGTATGCATAAATGAGTATGTTAATTGCTTGATTAAGTTTTGGTATGTTCTGTAGTAAATGTTGAAGTCGTTCTTAATTTGTAGATTTGTGTCACAAAGTCATTCTTATCTTGGTTGTATGTGTAAATGTTCATCTAACTAGTCTTATCTTGCTCTATCGTAAATTATTGAGAAAATAATCAAAATGGTCCTTAATGTATAAGGGTTAAATTATTTTGGTCCTCTACATATATCATCTTTATCTAAATAGTCTTGAATGTATACAAAATGATAATCAGTTTAGTCCTTAACCCTAAAACTAACCAAAAAGATTAAAATTTTTGTTAACTTTAACAGTGGGTCCCTTGGAATTGAGACCCTTCTTCCTCAATCTGCTCTATCACCATCACCACAAGCACACCCTTTTTCTTAACTTTTTTCTTTCACCATTTGAGGTCATGCTCCATATACATTACACCCATTTCTCATCTCCTCTAAAAATTCTATTTTCATACATACTCAGAAGAAGAAAATCAAGATTACCAAAACAAATGTGAACTAAGTAAATTGGATAAAAGTCTCTATTTTCCGACCAAGGAGATCGCCATAAATAAATTATTTTTAAGTTGTAACTAGTTATTCTCTCTTATTAAAGTGATCTATGGGGGATATAGCTATCTTTTCTTTTAACCTTTTTAAAATTAGTAAGTTTTTCAAGCATTGTTTTTTCATTCTATTTTTAAAATAAAAGGGTAAATATTGAACAAACAGAGATAGAAAATAAAAATCTTACAAATGTTCTTTTGAAATTTAAAGAAACTTTTGTGAGTATGAGAAGAATTTGGCAGTGGAAATTGTAAAAGAAATGACAACAGAAAGAAGAAGAAGGAGAATATATGGTGGAAAAAGATGATGGAGGAAGAAGGGTCCACCAAGTGTGGGACCCACAGTTAAGTTTAACAAGCTTTTTATTTTTTGAATTAGTTTTTAGGGCTAAGGATCAAAATGATACTCTTTTAGTATACATTAAGAATTATTTGGATAAGTTGAAATATATAAAGGACCAAGATAATCCAACCCCTATACATAAAGGACTATTGAAGCTAACTGAGAGCACACTTATGTTAGTTTCTAGAGGCATACTACTTGCTGCCTAACTTCAGCCCTCAAGTCAATAAATTTTCCTCATTTTTCCAGAAACACTTCTACCTAGCCTTCTTGATGTTTGCAGTTACAATTTTTAGAAAGAATCTCTTGCCTAATTGTTTGCTTTTAAGTGAACATATACCGGGTTCTAAGAGTTTTGAGTTCATTATAAAATCTTTTAATTCTAAATTTAAGTGATTAAAGAAATGTAAAAATAATAGTAAGAGATGGCAGCAACTTCATTTCTTTATGTTGCATCCATGTCTGATTCACCAAAAATACACTACTTCTGGTGAATCAGACATGCACCCATTGACATATTGAAGAGTCCGAGCAACATAGCTTCTAAGTGCTAAAGATATTACAAGAGCCAATGATGAATAATAAAAACAAGGTAGCTTTTATTTTGTTATTTTATTAGTCTTAAAAACATTATTTCTAACACGTCAAAGAAAACTTGCCATAATATCTTCTACAAAACAAACTTAAGTAAGTTTCAAGTTTTAACTACTATCTTGTGTAGCTCAAGATTATGCAGTGGTTAATATCAAATCAAATACAAGATAAAATAAGAGCTTCATATTTGATATATATTTATAAGGATGCCAAGAGATTTTCCTTTTAATATGAAATATATTTACCATTGTAACAATGTTTCAAGTAAGACACGGAAAAAGACCCAAGCTAGAACTTTCTTTTTATCTTGTCATGTGAGTAGCATTTGTTTCTTTAGTCTTTTAAATGATTTAGCCACGTTTTTTCAGTTGGATTAAAGTTGCTCATGTTTTGTAAATTTAAAGGATAAATAAAGCTCAAAATTATATTTAAAGGATAAAGTCTACCCTCAAAGATACGGGAAAATTTTAACTACGAACTCTTAGTTGGACAGTCAAAGCACACTTTCGTTTTGCTAACTGGATACTATTCTTTGGTACTTAATAGACATTGGTTTGTTCTCCTCTGAAAAGTTCTCTACTAGGTGTGTTTAGTAGTTATTGATGCATAGGTTTGTTTGGACAAATATTTTGCTTTTGTGAGGAATTTTGAATGATTTTAAACTAATGTTTATTCATTACTATTTGCATTACTTCTCTTGATTTGAAACTTTTAGAACTTGGGCTGCAATTTTATCTTTAGCTGAATGTTTCTACCAAACCACTCTATAGAATGCATGCTTTAAGTGATGTGATAGTTGCAGTGTACTGTAAGTAGACTAAAATTATGTGGTTCTCTCTTTTTCTGTTTATATCAATACTTGCATATTTAATTAACCTTACTAAAATGTATTCATATTTATTTTCTTTGCAGGATGAATATGCATAAATCAACATTATTGACGACTTGATTCATGTAATGCAAAGTTATTGAAAGAATGTTTTTTATATTACTATTTGGATTAGAATTTAAAGACCTCTCTTATATTCTTTTATTGGTCTTGTACGATAAAACACATACGTTTAGGAATATTTAGTTTTTTGAAGTTGTATATATTTAGTACATCATTACATGTGCTGTTCTTTGCAAATATATATAAATTTTAATTTATATATTCATCAGTTATATTTGTTTTAAAAATATATATATTGTGTATATAGCAATTGATCACAAGTTGTTGCTAATGGTGTGCTTAAATTGTATTATTTATGGCAATAAAAATTTTTGTTGCTATAAAAGCTTGCATAAGAGATTATCAACTGTCCTTCATCCAAGTTTTTACAACAACTAATGTTGTTGGCGAAAAATAATTTCTCGCAACATTAATTTTTGTTGCCAAAAAAGTTCATAAGCCACAACTATATAAATTTTTACTAACAAAATATAATTTAAGGCAACAAATTATTTTTATTGCATTAAGTTAGTTTTGGCAACAAATTTTTCTGTTGTTGCATAAACTTTTCCCATCGGCATTTATTGCAACAACTTTTTTGTTGTTTTGGCAACAAAATTCGATATATGGCAACAACATTTTTTGTTGGGAAATGCTTTCTTTCTTGTAGTTAAGAACCAAATAACACCCGCATTTTGTCCAAGTTCGGAATCATTCTTTACTAATTGATTGTAGTGTCAAGTCATTTGAATTCATTTAGACTAACCAACACGATTAGTTGTGTAGATGAGCTTAAATGAAGAAACGAGCACTGAAATAGGCATTGAGAAGCATGAAAGGATCCAAGTAAAAAAGCAGCAAGAAGGAGAATGAAAAATGAAGAACAAGGCATGTTCGTATCCTCTCCGCGTCGCGGAGAGGGATTTTGTTATTTGTTTGTGAAATAGAGTTGGGGACAGAATAGTCTGTATTGTGCACGCATCACAGGGAAGAGAAGATTTCCAAGAAATGGATTTTTGAGACCCCACCACGTCGTGGGCTTCCTTGCCAGATTTGACCGGTTTCAATTAAATATACATAGACTTAGATTTTTATTTAAGATTTTTTTTTCTTTTTCTGGGCTTTGAGAACGAAGACTTTTGGAACTTTTTCATCTGTTCTTAGGGTTCATTCCTAAACTCTTCTATTTTTTTATCTCTTTATGTTATATAAACATTGCATAATCGAGATTCTTGATATGAGTAGCTAATTTCCCTAGTTCTAGGGTTGTGGCTACTGGATGATTGTATTTTATTGACCTTTTATGGATTGAAGTTAATTATCACATGAATCAATCTTATGTTCTTGTTTTCTTCGTGCTTGATCACCACTGAAATAAACATCTTGTCTGAATTGAACTCAGGAGAGAGATAAAAGGATAGAACGTGGGGCATGAGGAACATGATTTTCTCTTAAAAATTAGAGTTAATTTGTATCTAGAATAGGGATATACCTAGAGACCGTGCTTGGTTATTAGAAAGGATGAAATCGTAATGCTCGGTTATTGGTCCATCCTATCCCTGCTCAATGATGTAATTAGGCTACAATTTATCATAGGCGATTAGAGGTCGGGAGACCATAATCATATAATTAACCCTGTGATCATTAATTCAATAGTTAAGTAATAACCATTTAACAAGATAATATGCATGAATCCTAAAGTAAGCTACAGCCCTGGACTTTACCCAATCATTGTTCAAACCCTTTTAAAATTGAATCGCATTATTAAGCTTTTAATTAGATTTTAGATTATAGATATATTCACTTCATTGTTTTTGATAACACTTGTTTCGAATTGAAAGTATTGGAAGGATCGAATTAATCTAATCTTGAGTCCCTGTAGGTATGATACCCGGCTCTTAAAAAGAGCCACTTTAATACTTGAACAACCACGTACACTTGCATGTGCGATTGGGCGCAACAAGTTTTTGGCGCCGCTGACGGGGACTTAGAAATTAACTATTATTCTAGGTTATACTTTTTATTTTTATTTAATTATTTATTTTTTTATTTATTTTGATACATATTTTTTTCTACTAATTAATGCTTTCTTGGGATGAATGAGGATTATTCATGTGTGGTAAGACCTTGTCCTTATTTCAAAGGAGCCCACTTTTGGCAACAATGTCATTATATTTCTGACGGTTAATTGTTGGCACCATCTCTATCCTGTAAATTTTGTAATGGATTGTGCGTCGATTGTACCATGTGTTGTTACCCTACTACAGAACCCTCTCATGATGATATTAATAATCTTTGTTCCTTTGATAGTATCGAATCTTGCAGGAAATTAATAGAGGAATATGTAGAGCATCGTAGGAGAGTCATATATGTGATGTCACACCCTATAGAGAGAAAATTGAAGCACATTAAAGATGTTGATATGTTTTTTCTTGCATACTCATAACCTAAGCAATCAACTAAATGCAAAGGTTGCTGCATTTGACGCTCAACAATCCAATTATGAATTTTGTGATACTGAAAAGGCACTTAGAAGTCAAAGTGAGGATCTAAAATGAGAGGAGATACAATGCAATCATAATTTTCTTGAAGATGCCACATTTGAGAAAGAGTACCAAAGCAAGAATGTTGTAAATAATGTTGCTTTGGAGTTGAGGAAACTTGAATCTCATTCAAAATACTTTTCTATATCATTTGAACTAATGGATGCGTGTATAGATGAGGTACAAGTCCCCTACATCCTAAAGATTTTTAGTCCACGTTGACAAAATGACATTCCTCACATAAGGGCCAAGAAGTGCAAGATGCAACGTATATTACTTGGTTCCTTTATCTTTATATCACCACCTCTAGAGAGGAGCAGAAACATAGATGCAAAGTTAGGGGTACAATTCATAAGTTCAAAATGAAAAGAAAAGTGGTGAACTTACTTGTGTCATGCCATGACGATAAATTAGGCGCTATTGGGAGGCAACTCAATAAGTAAGTGCTTCTTATTTTATTTTATTTTTATTAGTGTCCCTTTTTTTTCTTGTGGTCTTATTTTTGCAGATTAGGGAAAGTCTGAGTTCCCAAAAGTTTGAAGTGAAGGAGTATTTTTGAGCTTAACTGTGCGGTCAATTTGACCCTTGATGAAAATTAAGAGAACATGCTACTAGCTAGGCCTAAAGGCCTCGGGTAGTTTTTCGAACACTTGTTTTAGATTTTATTTGATGCTTTGGGACAAAGCATCTTTTTAAGTGTGGGTTGGAGGAATAAATTCCTAGTTTTTACTATTTTATTGAGTCTTTTCTTTTTAGGATGGGTTCCTTGGCTTTTGTTTTCGGTTCTTTTCCTGAGGATAGTCCTTTTGAACCGAGTGTCTTTTATTTTTTTAGGAATAAGTTTTCTTTTAATTTTTATTAGAGAAAAGAAAAGACCCTTTTGAGTGGTGTGATACTTGGTATTTAGGTCCAATTTTTGAGTAGTACTTTCTTGTGAATGCTTGATTGATAAAAAATTGCAGACTCTTTGACACCTAAGCTCATGGTTGTAACTTTGTATATAGCTTATTTTATTTTATAGTTTGTTGTGATCGTGTCTCTTTTAGAAATGGAATTGATCCATCTTGATTGATACTTGTGCCATGTGTGGTGAGACTTTATTCCATGTTTTGCATCTTAGTCTAGAACTTTCTCTTCATGTTATTAAAGTGAAATAAAAAGTGTTACTTTATTTAGGAGATGATAATAGGCTTTATTTGATTTGTCTGATAAATTTTAGCCTTTTCAGATATGATATCACTAGTTAGCCCTTTTGAGCCTGTAGCCTTTTGTTGGCAGCCATATTTTGCCATAAACTATTTTGTTGAATTCCTAGTTTTTGCACCTTGCTTCCTTAAGAATTATAGCATAAACTTATTCTAATTGTTAATTCTGCAGGAAAATGGATAGTTGAGTGAAAAAGGTAATCAATGATAGCTTCAAAGTGCTTAAAAGCCCACTTTGAAAGAATGTGACATGAAAAAAAGAAAAAGAGAAGAACAAAAGAATGTAACATGAAAAAACAAATTCTTTGAAAAAAGAGAAAAAATGATTGAAGCATTCTTGAGATGATGAGAATGACTTGTGAAATAATTGTAGAAGAGAGGGCTAAAAATAAAGAGAAGAAAATAATGGGTGATGAAGTCTAAAATTGCAAAGTGCTTAAGGAAGTGTAAGTCACTATTATATAGTTTTTCTACCCGTTCCCTAGCCTACATTACAACCCGTTAAAGTCATATTTGATTATATTCAACTATGCTTAATTAGTGGAGATGTACATAATGGGCAAGCCTATGGTTCTTTGTGCATACATGTGAATTTTATTTGCGAGTGTGAGAGTTGTTCCTTGATGTTAAGTCCTTAATTTATAGTCAATCTTTTAAATTGACTGTGTGGGCTATTTCTTTTTGTGAGGGCATGTATTTCATGATAGATAGGTCATTTTATTAGCGTTCTTTGATATGGATAGGTGAGCAAACTTAAATTTGATGAGTGCGAAGTCCTTCCTTGAGGGTAGGAGGTTAGAGTTTTGTTATTTATTTGAAGGTCTTGCATAATGATTGAGAAGTGTACTTGATGTTTTGAAATTTGTATATTACCTAATTGTTTGTATTAATCAAAGTGATAGCATTCCTAGTATGATTTTTTTAGATGATCTTTAATGTTTGCTCGATGACGAACAAAAGTTTAAGTGTGGGGTGTTGATGTGAGGCCAAAAATATATTTTCTTATCATTATTTGTCTCACATTTAGTATTTTTATTTGCTCTTTTTGAGCATTTATTTTATGGATTGTGCTAAATAGTGTATTTTATATGTAGGATTAAATTGGCGTAAAGTTGAAGAAGTTTGAAGTTAAAGTGAATTAAAGATGGAAGGTTGAAGAAAGAAATCAATCAGACACCTTAATGGATTAGTTTCAATATAATAATATATAATATATAAAGTACAGTAGATTGCAAATTACGAATCAATTAAGGTCAACTATGCCACGTGGTAATTTCTGAAGGCATTGGCCAATGCTGAGTTGAGGCGGGTGCACAGTTCTTTGGTCTCCTAATTTGTTTTGGATTCAGTTATTTTATTTAGGATTTCTACCTCTATAAATATCCAAAGAAATAATTATTAGGTGAGATCAATCATAGGGCATCAAATATAAAGTTGTCAATACTCTTTAGGGTTCTTTTCTTCTTCTTCTTTTCTTAGAAATTAGTAGCTAAAGACCCTTATTCTGGGGCTGTGGCTATGCATAATTGTTAAGCATCGATTGTTTTGAATTAATGTTGGTTATCACTTTGAATTACTTTTGTATTATTGTTTTAGTATTTCATGCTTGATCACCATAGAAATAAATCTCTTGTCAACACTTAAACTCGGGAGATGCTAAGGTAGATAGACCAGAGGATACATAAAGCTTGATCTTTCATTAAATTGAGTTTATTTGTGTTTAGGAGTGATGCCCGGACGAACACCTAAATTGGTTACAAAACAGGATGAAATATAAATGCTCGCCAATTAGGAGTGCCTATCCTCACTCAACGATGTAGTTAGCAGCTAATTGGACCAGGCGATTAGAGGTCGGGAGACCATGATCATAAAATCAACTCTCTAAATAAGTAATTTGATAACCGTAGTTAATTCATGCATTAGATGTGATACATGAAACCCTATACATGTTGCAACCCTGGAATTTTCCAAATCACTGTAAGTAATTTTATTATTTCATTCATGCATTCTTTCTTAACAAATAAAATTCAAATTTTTTTGCACTATTAAATAAATAATTAGAATAGTATAATTTAGTAAATAGTTAATTGACATGTCCTTTGGGTTCGATAATCCGGTTTTTTTAAGAGCCACTATATTACTTGAGCGACCACATAAACTTGCGTGTGCAATTGGGAGCACCAAGTTTTTGTTACTTGAGCGACCACATAAACTTGCGTGTGCAATTGGGAGCACCAAGTTTTTGGCAAAAACTTGTTGCGCCCAATCGTACACGCAAGTGTATGTGGTCGTTCAAGTAATAAAGTGGCTCTTTTTAAAAGCCGAGTATCATACCCACAGGGACTCAAGATTAGATTAATTCGATCTTTCCAATACTTTCAATTCGAAACAAGTGTTATCAAGAACAATGTAGTGAATATTTCTATAATCTTAAATCTAATTAAAATCTTAACTAATGTGATTCAATTTCGAAAGGGTTTGAACAATGATTGGGTAAAGTCCAGGGCTTCAACTTACTTCAGGATTCATGCACATTATCTTGTTAAATGGATATTACTTAACTATTGAATCAATGATCACAGGGTTAATTAAATGATTATGGTCTCCCGACCTCTAATCGCCTACAATAAATGGCAGCCTAACTACATCATTATGCGGGGATAGGCTGGACCAATTACCGAGCATTACGGTTTTGTCCTGTCTAATAACCAAGCACAGTCTCTAGGTATATTCCCTATCCTAGATACAAATTAACTCTTAACTCTTAAAAGAAAATCATGCTCCTCATGCCCCACATTCTATCCTCTTATCGCTCTCCCGAGTTCTATTCAGACAATATGTTTATTTCAGTGGTGATCAAGCACGAAATATGAAAACAAGAACATAAGATTGATTGATGTGATAATTAACTTCAATCCATAAGAACTTCAATAAAATACAATCATCCAGTAGCCACAACCCTTGAACTAGGGAAATTAGCTACTCATATCAAGAATCTCAATTATGTAATGTTTAAATAACATAAAGAGATAAAAAATAGAAGACTTTAAGAATGAATGCTAAGAAAAGATGAAAAAGCTTCCAAAGTCGTCGTTCTTTCAAGCCCAGAAAAATAAAAAATTTCTAAAATACAAAATCTAAGCTTATTTATATTTAATTAAAATCGACCAAATATGGCAAGGAAGTCCGCAACGTGGAGGGGTCTCAAAAATTGAGTTCATGGAAATCTTCCCTTCTCCGCGACACGTGCACAATACAGACTGTTCTGTTCCAACTCTATTTTGCGAACAAAAAAATAAAATTCCTTTCCACAACGCGGAGAGGATACGGACATGCCTTGTTCTTCATTTTTCATTCTCCTTTCTTGCTGTTGTTTTACTTGGATCCTTTAGTGCTTCCCAATGCCTTCAGTGCTCGTTTCTTTATTTAACTTCACCTACACAACTAATCATGTTGGTTAGTCTAAATGAATTCAAATGACTCGACACTACTATCAATTAGTAAAGAATGATTCCGAACTTGGCAAAATGTGGGTGTTATTTTGTTCTTAGGCATACAAATATGCCCAAGATCACCACCCCACACTTAGAGCTTTGTTCGTCCTCGAACAACTTACCACACTAGTTGTAGACCTAAACTCCCTAACACTGGTATTTGTGCATCCGCGACTTCCTTTCAAGGATCTTTTATCACTTCAAACATGCATATTCTCATTTACAGGTGGCCTTGACTACTTTCATACATCATACATCTCAAGTAATGACTTGACAAATTTTTGCAACCAAAGCATTAAACTTCATGTTCACCATTAGATATCACCTATATTTCATACAACAAGTGCCCCTCACTCCAAGAAATAGTCCGCACACTCAACTCAATAGATTGAATATAATTTAAGGACTTTAACAACACAGAACACTCTCACTCAAAAATAACATCTCGCATGTATGCACTGAGAACCATAAGCTTTCTCATTATGTACGTCTCCACTAACTAAGCGTGTTTTGCACAAAATCAAATAGGGATTTTCTAGGTTGTAATGTCGGCTAAAGGACGGGTAGGAATAAGTATATAGTAGTGACTTACACTTACCTAAGAACTTTGCACTTTTAAGACATCATCATCCTTTCCTTCATTTATCAGCCCTCTCTCAATATTTCTGATACACATGATTTACATACTTCTCAAATTGCCCCTCATTTCTTTATTCCAAGAACCAACTTTTTTTTATGATACTTTTATTCTCTTACTGAGGGTTTTACCTTGTGTCTATTTCAGGTTGCCTCTTCATTTTCCGTTTTACTAAGTCCATAACAGTCTATGCTACAATGCTTAGGCAAGCAGGGTGCAAACAACTTAGAGATTCAATAAACTGATGTCAGGTGAAATGTGGCTGCTAATAAAAGGCTACAGGCTCGACAAGGCTACAAGTGATAGTATCTGAAAAGGCTAAGTTTTTTGAACATATTAAAGGAGGCCTATTATCATTTTCTACACAAAGCAACACTTCAATTTTGCTTCAATAACACACCAAGCAAGTTCTAGACTCAGATGCACTACACGGACAATACAATGCCTCATCGCTCATGGAATAAGTTCTAATCAATTTGGATCAATCACAGGCAACACAATCAGTTCATGCAAAAGTTATATTTAAACTTAAGTTGTAGTCATTACAATCAAGTACAAGAATTCAAATGCATTCTCATATATATATATTGTCCACATGCTTCCATACAATTTCCTTTCGGAATTTCAAGTTTCAGTACACATACCATACCTACGACTCAATGACGAAAATTCCCCTTAATACAGTCGTCATCCATCTATCATAGGGCAATGCGACTCAACTACGACGACTGACTTGATGTCACACCCCAGCCTAGGTGAGGCAGACAAGTACCATATGAACACATGCTTTACAAGTGACCTATGATAAGAAAGTAAAATACTATGCAAATGGATTTACCAATGAGAAGTTTCGTATACAATACATGTCGTCTAGCTGAATTGATACATGTGAAAAGTGAAACTATGAATACAGATGATAGCTTTACAGTGTCTACAAAGCCTCTATTGAAATCCATGACTGTACCACAAGGAAAATATGCATAGTAAAGACTCAGGAAAACCCTAAATCAACCTGGAGCTCGCCAGTAACCGCTGAGTATCATGTGCTTCTATTGGGGAGACCTATTAGTTGAGTACCTGTACCTGCAGCATGAAATGCAGCGTCCCCAATAAGGGATGTCAGCATGAAAGAATGTACTGAATATGTAAGGCATAATGCAACCATATGTAAAATGAGAGCTCAAGTGATATCAAATACCAATAGATAAGGATTTGAGACCACCTTTGCTTATACTTGTGGAATCGTGTATGTTACATTCTTTTCTTTACTTTGCTGTACGTTATAATCTTTATAAGGCATATGATACAAATGACCAGCTAATCAGTGGTAGAAGAGGATGACCCATGCTAGGCATTTTAATCCCTGGGATACTGTCCTTATAATTCCAGAAATTGGGATCGGCCCATGCTAGGCTTTCGCCCCTGAGCTGCCACCCTTCTATGCCAATTGGGATCGGCCCATGCTAGGCTTTCACCCCTGAGCTACCACCGTTCTATACCAATAGGGACTGACCCATGCTAGGCATTTGCCCCTGGGCTGCCGCCCATAGTTATACAAATTGCTTCACTTAGATTCTTCAATCTTTGAGATTGTTGTTTTGATGTTCGTAACTCTTTTGAGATTGTTCTTTTGATTATCACACCTCTTTTGAGATTGATGTTTTGGTGGTCAAAATCATTGTTGAGATTTGGAACTATGGACCAGTAGTAGAAGACATACGAATATGGACTTACGATTATGACAATGACGTGGGAAGCAAATTTGATGCCAACATAATACTTAGTAGCTTATATGACACAGTAAGCATTTCGACATCTCAAATTGAAGCACAAGTGAAGACATTTAACATTCAGTCAAGATATTTGAACTCTATATGATAGCCAAATACTCACTAACTAATATCAAATACAAGGTATACATGAACGTGGAACCAAGGGAGAATGTGGACAAATTCAACTTAAGGACGGATACATATTCCATGTAAGTACATATAAAATGTACAATAGAAGTAAGGATATTGTGAGGTAACATTATAGTCTAACACAATGGGAGTAATAACCAATAAAGGGAACATATAAACATGTGAAAAGGTAGCATATATGTATATCCAACATATAAACATATGTACCATGTGTAATCTAGGATCAGTTTGATTTATATAAGGGGAATACGTGCCAAGGGTACTTTGACGATGAAATGAGCTTAAACCTTGCATGCTAATACTCAGTAGAGTAAGCACGTACATTTAGTAATAAACTTATATTAGAGTATTCACTTTAATGCTGTAGGGAGTAGGAACTTCAACTATGGATCAATCACTACCAAGGCACTCAGAAAGCTTGCTTTGTAATACAAGTGTTGGATTCATGCCAAGAAATAGGAAATCGAATAGTCTTACATACCTTATCCTCTGACCAATACAACTATCACGATTCAACCTCCCCCTTTTAGGTTTTAATCTACAATATAAGTCATGATAAACTAAGATTAGCAGCTATCATACCATGAGCCTCGTAAAATAGTAGCTAACTTTTACCGGTAATGAGCCCATACAGCCCTTAAAATAATGTGTATCACCACACCCTCCTTCTCTTCCCAATACATACATTATATATCCTTTTCCAAGATTACCCAAGCTGAACCAACAACAATACACATAAAACAACCTCAAATAATCTTTATCATACAACCAATAATTGAACTCACCACCCCTTGAGTTATTTATAACAGCAGGAGGAAGAAAATGGAGCAGTCACCTTACTTCAATTTCTGCAACTTCTCCTTATAACTTGAATTCCTCTAGAACTTCAACTTCCCTTCACACTTCAACCAAAAAAAGAAAAGAGAACAGTATCTTAATAATTAAGGAAAGTGAGCAGTAGCTTGTCGAAACTTCTGCCTTGTACTTATAATTAAGCATGAATAACATGTTTTCTAGTCTTCCATTGGAGAATTAAGGTAACTCCATAAGTGTTTATCTTACCTTGGTTTGCAGATATGAGGGTTTCTTCAAGAACCCTAGAAGGAATTTTTAGGCTGCTCTTGAGAGAAAAGAGAGAGATAGCTGAAGTAAATTGTGAATTTTGTGTGTTAAAATGAGTGAAAATATCAACTCATATTGGGTTTATATGGAGCCTTCTTGACCATAAATAAAATAATCCTCTAGAACCTACCTTTTTTGGTCCAATTTCAGCCACTAAAAGGTCAATTAGGTGATGCACCTTCTTATGTACATCAAGCAGCTCAAAAGGTCAAACTAGGTGATGCACCTACTTGCTTTCACTTGGGCTTAAATATATTAGGCCTTGGTAGATTTGGCTGCTGGGCTTTAATTTCATTTTCCTTTTATTTAACTTAGTTTGGGCCTCAAGTGAGTCCATTAGCATAGGCCCAAATCTGATCCATAAACCTTGGCCTTTTTAACTAGATCCATATAGCTCAAGTAGGTGATGCACCTACTTGGTCCTTTGGACTGGTCAATAAGTCAAAAGTAGGTGATACACCTACTTGTCACCTACTAGCTTAGTTAAGTCAAGCAAGTAGCTCACTTATTTTATTCCATTTTCTAAATATTAATCCCTTTTGCTTTATCTTAGCACTTAACTTTCAACTTTAAGCTCAATTACCACCTTACTATCTCGAGTTTAAATACTCCCGTTGGAGTTAACTTGCAGTACATATGCTGAAACGTGCAAGGCATCACATCACCTTCCGAGAAACCAACGCTAATCATATAAGAAACATGGTCCGTCACCTATACTATAAGGCTATGTCAAGTATCACAAGATTAGTACAAGCATATGCATAATACAGGCTGTTACAGGAAACCGAGTCCATAACTATACCACAAGGCAATTTATAAGCATCATATAAATAGAAGTAGTACATGTAGAATATGGGGTGTTATACTCGATCCTAGAAAGACAAAATCCTTTTGTGTTTTGTACGGCTCAAGGGACTCTCCTTGGCCAAAGACCTAAAAACAACCTCCAAGGAACCCAAATAAAAAAACTAAAATAAAAGACAAACAAAAGACACTACCCATGTTCAAATAATATATACAATACATACAAAATTACACCCCACCCCACACTTGAAATATTACGATTGTCCCCAGTGCTACACAAAATCACAAAATAAGAACAGAGGTAAGGTGAATCACTCCCTAATCAGTCCTCCCTGGTATCTCCGCCTTCGGCCACATCATCGGCCTGTGCAGGCTCAACCTCCTCCATGTCAGAATCAGAGTACACATCAGAACAAGTGCGTAGCCTATCCTCATCTATCAGTATATCATCATCCACATGCTCAACGAACTTAGGACTAATGCCTAGCAACGCTTTGGCATGCGCATTTAGCAGGTACCTCCTTTCAACCTATCCCAATTGCTCCTCAATCGACGCTCGACATCCATTTTGGTGGCGAAATATCTCTAGCCCATACATACAGGCCATAATCAACTCATCACGGCGATGGCGCTCTGTAGTAGTGAGTTGTGGACTGAACTCATTGTCAGACCCTTTTGTCTTCGTTATATCCACTGGCGTTGGGAAAAGTCGTGCCATATAATCCAAGCTTTCCTATGGTACACCTGCAGCACGACAAAACCGAGTAATAATACCTCCAAAAGCATACTTGCGCCCTTTGTGAACTCGAGCCTTCCTCATGAAAGATTTCAACACTACCCCGATATTCAACTCAATATTAGTCATCAAGGCGTAAAACAAGCAGACTCTATCACATGCAATGTTTGTGCAGTGTAGGCCGGGTATTAAGCAATTCATGACAATTTTCAACCAAACCCGAGCTTGTCTACTCATGTGTGCATAAGGAAGAGACTGGTGGAACCTCTTTGCGCTCTGTATGGTCCACTGAACAATCGACTAGGGTCCACAAAGTGTGTGTTGAATGGCACGATAGGGTGGTCGAATGTTCAACCCCGTTAGCACCAAAGGGTCGGTAGCAGGTGCAGTGCCCACTATATCATTCAGAACCGCGGGAGTGATAGTGACATCAACTCCCTGCACCTTCACAAAATGCAATCAGGACTCTATCGTCCAGTTGGCATACAACTCTAAGACCATGTACAAGTTGCACTCGGTTGGCTCAGCAAAAATGAAGTCTATATGACGTTCTTGGATGCGCCTCATGATTCATGGAAACTCCCATTCCAGACTATCTCTTTCAATGCATACATCAGGGAAGTATCATGCCTCTGTGTGTTTCTTCCACAACACTTTACCCTCTTTGACCACCGCTCGTATTCCAAACAGTCGAGTTTGCCCCCATAGGACTGCTGGTGCGGGTGGGACATTCCCCCTACTTCAGACTCATTTCCTCTGGCTAGATGTTACTACCTCTTTGTCGGGTCGCTGAGTACCTGACAAGATTGCCTTCAAACATAATATATTTTAGCCAAAAACAACCAACAATCACGGAAAGGCATGTGTGACGCTAACTTCCCAATGGGTAACACACAAACTCCAGGCCAAAAAAAACTATCATAATGATACATTCACATATCGCATTTAGTTACCACAACAGTAGTCAAATACAACAACCTCAATCCCAAGACACGGACACAATAACTCACAATTCCACTCAAAGGTACACCCCAGTGTTACTCAAGACTTCACACTAATACCCTCAAAATCCATGAAACACATGATCTCATTCATAAAAAAAAAACCCAAACCTTTCACCCTATCATGTTTAAATGACCAGTCTTCACCCAATACCAACATAATCTCAAGCTAAGGCAATTCTACTCAAGAATTCGAAATACCCATAAATATCAACATACATCACTTCCATCTACTACCAATCACACCCCCAACTTCCCAAGAAAAAAACTACACTAACCCACAACAACAACACGTAAAAATGCCCAACTATCACACAAGAGACGACAAAATACGTACCTTGAATGTTGAAAATTAGGAGAATTGGGAGAGAAAGAGGTGGAATTGTCATCGCGTTATGGAATGAACCTTGAAAATTTACAAGGGGAGAAGGGGAGGGAAGAATAATCGCTATTTGGGGAGAAAATGGGGGATCTAGGGAAGAAATCAGGGCTAAAAGGGACTTGGGTCATGTGTTTTGAAGGAAAACAGGTAAGACCCATCTTTTTAATGAAAAACAAAAGAAACTTACCTTCTCTGTGACGTGGCTCTATTACGGAGTGTTCTGCCTCACAAAAATAAATTAATTCCCATTGAAATCAAATTTTTGGACATCTTCTGCAACATGGTTCCATTACGGAGCTTTCTTATTTTTGACGAAAAAATTAATTCTTGTCGAATCCAAAATTCCTGGTGTACTCCGCGATGCGTGCATAGTATGATGTGTTCTACCTCACCCTAGAAAATTAAATCCTAGCGAGGCAAAATTCTTACCTTGCTTTGCGGCGCACACCCATTATGGAGGCTTTTGTTTTGCGCGATTGATTATTTCCCAGCAAAATCAAATTTGGGGCACTCTTCTGTGATGTACTATGGGTGCAAGTTCCTGTTCCCTGCACATTTTAAGCACAACACCCATTAATCTAAACCCGATGGGTTGGCTTACATCCAGCGCCTTAGTTTTGGTCGTGGTACGACTCATTTTTTTGTATTTTCTTGATATATCAAACTTCTTCTTTTTAAAAATAAAAACTAACTCCTATGAATTGAAATAACAAAACGGAAAGCCAAAAATCCTATTTATTATATGGGGTCACAGGTTGCCTCCATGTAGCGCCTGATTTAACATCGCGACACGACCTAGCTCATGACTCACTTATCATTCAAGCTGAGTGATTCTTGATCACGATCAATGTCATTCCCGAAGTAGTGTTTCACTCTTTGCCCATTTACAAGAAAAGTGGAGTTCTTATCCTTGTTTCTTAGCTCCACAGCTTAATGTTGGGTCATCCTCACCACCTCAATCAGCCTACTCCGGTTAGACCAAAGTTTTTTCGCGAAGAACTTCAATCTTAAATTGAATAGTAACACCAATTGGCCAGGCTCAAATGTGCATGAAAAAATATGCTTGTCATGCCACTTCTTAGTCTTCTCTTTGTATAGCTTGGCATTTTCGTACGCATGGAGCCTGAATTCCTTTAGCTCATGCAGCTGTGTTATTCTTTTCTTGCCTGCTAATTTAGGGTCTAGATTCAACTTATTTATAGACTAGTATGCTTGATGCTCCAATTCCGCTGGAAGGTGACATGCTTTCCTAAACACTATTCGATAAGGACAAGTCCCTATCAGTGTCTTGTATGCAGTCATGTATGCCCACAAAGCATCATCTAACTTGTCCGCCCAATCTTTCCTTTGTGCATTCACAATCTTCTCCAAATTTTGTTTTACTTCTCTATTAGACACTTCCACTTGACCTCTAGTCTGATGATAGGTTGTGGCTACCTTGTGTCGCACTCCATATTTAGCCAAAAAAATTTGCACCAAACTATTTATGAAATGCTTACCTCCATTACTTATCATGGCCCTTGGGGTTATGAACCTGGTGAAGATGTGCTTCCTGATGAACTTTACCGCCACCTTTGCATCATTAGTAGGTAAAGCAAAAGCCTCCACCCACTTGGACACATAGTCCACTGCCACAAGTATGTACTGATTACCATTAGATGCTAGGAATGATCCCATAAAGTCTATCCTCCATACATCAAAGATCTCGACCTCTAGGATGTTGCTTAATGGCATCTCAAGTCTTCTAGAAATAGTGTCCATTCTCTGACATTAATCACAACCCTTCACAAAAATCGTAGCATCTTTAAATAGTAGGCTAAAATAAATCAAATTGCAATACCTTGTGCACCATGCACTCGCCTCTGTGGTGCCCACCATATGGTGAAGAGTGACAACTCTCCAACACCTGCATCGCCTCCTTTTCCGCTATACACCTTTACACCACCTATTTTGGTCCTTGCTTGAATAAGAAAGGTTCATCCCATATATAAAATCGAGCCTCATGTTTCAGCTTTTGCCTCTGATGTGTTGAAGCCTAGGTGAAAATAAACCACTCACCAGAAAGTTTACAATATCAGCATACCAAGGTACTTGTGCAGTGTCCAAGGCTAGCAATTTCTCATCAGGAAATTCTTCACGAATCTGTTCTTCATTCCAATCTTGACAAATGATCGTCTATCTGGTTCTCAGTCCCCTTCCTATCTTTAATCTCCAGATCAAACTATTGCAGGAGTAATATCCATCTAGTCAGCCTCAATTCGCATCCTTCTTTTTGAATAAATACCTCATCGCAGTATGATCAATGTAAAAAAAACCTTGGTGCCTACCAAGTAAGAACGAAACTTATCAAAAGAAAACACTAGCATAAGCATCTCCTTTTTTGTGACAGTGTAGTTCGATTGTGTTGTATACAGAGTCTTGCTAGCATAATAGATGGAGTGAAACATCTTATCCTTACACTGGCCTAGCACTACACCAACCGTTGTATCACTGGCATCATACATGAGCTCGAAGGGTAGCTCCCAATTTGGAGCAATCAAAATAGGAGCTTTGATCAACTTCTTTTTCAACAGCTCAAAAGCGTGCAAACAACTTTCATCAAATGCAAATTTCACCTCTTTTTCCAATAAACTGCACATGGGTCTTGCAGTCTTAGAAAAATCCTTGATGAATCTTGTATAAAACCCAGTATGTCTCGAAAAACTTTGGACCGTTCACAGTGATGGGTGGTGGCAGCTTCTCAATGACCTCCACTTTAGCTTTATCAACTTCCAACCCATTTCTTAAAATTTTGTGCCCCAGTACAATCCATTCTCGAACCAAGAAGTGGAACTTTTCCCAATTCAACACCAGATTGTCTCTTCACACTTTGCAAGGACCCTGTCAAGATTATGCAAACAAAGGTCAAAAGACTCACCAAACACTGAGAAGTCGTCCATGAATACCTCAACAAAATCCTCATCCATATTATGGAATGTTGCCATCATGCATCTCTGGAATGTAGCTAGTGCATTTCACAATCCGAATGGCATACGTTTGAATGTATAGGTGCCATACGGACAAGTGAAGATTGTCTTTTCCTGATCCTCTAGTGCAATGACTATCTGATTGTAGCCTAAGTAGCCATCCAAGAAGCAGTAATGTTCTTTTCCTTTCAGTCTGTCCAAAATCTGAACAATGAATGGCACAGGATAATGGTTATTTTTGGTGGCATCATTCAACTTTCTATAGTCCATGCGAATTAGCCACCCAATTACTTTGCTTGTATGGATCAGTTCATTTTTCTCATTCATCACCACTATTATACCGCCCTTGTTGGGCACACATTGCACTGGACTCACCCATTTGCTGTCAGATATTGGATACACTATCCTTACATATAGCCACTTAATCACCTCTTTTCTTACCACATCCTTCATGATTAGATTGAGTCTACGTTGGTGTTGCGCACTCGGCTTATGACCTTCCTCTATGTAAATCTTTTTCCTACACAATGTTGGACTTATCCCGTGAATTTTGGACATCTGCCAGCCTAAAGTTGCTTTCCTCTTCCTCAGTATACTCAATGTTGCTTCAACATATGGTTCAGACACAGACAAAATCATAGGTAAGGTCTTATCTTTAACCAAAAATGCATACCTTAGGTGAGTTGGCAATGTTTTTAGCTCCAGCTTAGGTGTTTCTTCAATGGATGATTTGGGTGGAGGACCCAACACCCTATTTAATGGCTCTGAGTAATCTCTTGATATGCCCACACTCGACATATCCATAAACTGTACCATCTCTTCTACTTCAATATTCCCATAAATATCATGTCTCACTAACACACGTTCCAACGGGTCCTTGCATGCCATGTAATGAGCTTAGTCTTCAAGATCTACAACTATTATAGCAGACAATTCTTTATACACGATCGGCAGTTTCAATGCCTTGTAGATATCAAACACTTCCACTTTGTCATGCGCCCGCATAGTCAATTGACCGGCTGCTACATCTATCACAGTACGCCCTGTGGCCAAGAAAGGTCTTCCAAGGATGAAAGGAAACTCATGATCTGGCTCAAAATTTATCACCACAAAATCTACTGGAATATCAAGGATACCACCTGGACCAAGACATCCTCTACCACACCCTCTAGTCTAGCCACTGACCGATCTGCCAACTGCAAGATAATGGTGGCGGTTTTAGGACTACCCAACCCCAATTTTCTTATACAGTGATGTTGGCATCTAGTTTATACTCTCCCCGAGGTCACACAACCCTCGGGCATAGATGCTCTGCCCTATGGTGATCTGAACCATAAAGCTGCCCGGATCTTTCAGTTTGGTGGGCAACTTATTTTGGATTCTGGAGCTGCACTCTTCAATAAGTTCCACTATTTTGTATTTGGTCAATCTCCTCTTATTTTCCATGATCTCCTTCACATATTTGTCATACCTAGGTATACCTTGCAAAACATCTACCAAAGGCAAGTTAACGTGAACTTATTTTAACAGAGAGAGGAACTTACCAAAACATTCATCCTCTTTCTATTTTTTAAACTTCTGAGGAAATGGTGGAGGTGGTTTTACTATTGGTTCCACTCTTTCTTCTTGTGCAACAGTCTCACTCTCCTTGGGTTCACCCTCTTTGCTTGCATATTCAACATTTCGCTTCTTTGGAACCAACTCCTCTAACTGCAACCCACTACGTGTACCTACCGTATTCACCTACCCGGGATTTGGATTAGTATTTCCCGGCAAACCTCTTTGAGGTCGTGACTTTTTTAGCACTAGAAAATTGCCTAAATTGTTTCTCCAAATTTTGGGTTGCTAACTAATAATTTCTCACGTCAGTTGCTAGTTGAGCTTGATCAACCATGATCTTCTTTAGCATATCCTCTTTGCTCATGCTACTCTATCAATTACTAGGCCGATCTCATTGGCCTTGTTGTTGATAACCATGTACATTACCATGGGGTCTATATTGGTTCTGACCTTAATTCTAACGACCTCATCCACGTTGTGCATTTCCTACAAAGTTAAAAGAATCTGGGTTTGCCCCACATACCTCTGCATTGTGGTCTCCACCTCCATAAATCTCACACCATGTAGGTGGTTGTTGTACCGCATTTACCTGAGCTTGCTTCTATCTTAGCGATAGGTTGCTGAAGTGTGTATTCATCATATTCTGCAGTGCAACAATTTGTGTAATTAACGTTGTTACTGCACCTATTTCCAACATTCTAGCAGTCTTTTGTACTACTGGTTTGGCTCCTCCTCTTTCTACTCAGGGTTACCTTGTGAAATTATGTTCAGCAAGGTGAACAACTCAACATATGTCTTCTCCAGAGCCTATCCACCTGCAGCTGAATCAATTAAAATTTTGGTGTTGGGCTCTAACCCTTCAATGAAGGTGTGGACCAACACCTCGTTTGCCTGATGATGGTACAGACAGCTCAGCAACATAGACTTAAACCTGTCCCAAGCCTGGTATAAATTTTCTCCTCCTTTCTGTCAAAATCTTAATATGTCACTCCTTAGCTTAGTTGTTTTCCCAGATGGGAAAAACCTTATAAGGAACTTTTGGTGCAAGATTTTCCCATGGTGTTATATAGTTCGCGGTCTCAGAATTCAACCATCTTTTTGCTTCCCCTAGTAGAGAAAAGGGAAATAAGGTGAGCCTCACGTAATCTGAGTTCATTCCCGTTGGAGTGTAAGTGTCACTGATTTTAAGCAAATTTTGGATATGAACTTTTAGATCCTCGTACGATAAACCAGTGAATTGTCCATTCTTGTCCAATAGTTTCCCCATGCTCTGCTTCAATTCAAATATTACACCAGCTTCAGGTTTCTGGATACATGAAGTAACAGTGGTGGTACGAGGTATTGCCACGTCTCTCACTTTCATCTCGGCCATCACTTCAGGTTCTTCTTGTTCAACTCTTGCTACATGAGTTACTGGTTCCTAGCAACAAGAGGGACTGGGTAAGTGAGTCATATTTGCCTTCTCCGGTAATGAACAAATATTTTGGGTTCAGCAAGAGGCTCCACCAAGTCCTGGTCGTCTTCCAGTTTGAAAATTCAACACAACCTGCAAAACGAATACCTAAGATCATGTTGTCAACACTTTCTTTCTAACTGTAGAAATTAGACAAATCAAATATCTTCTAATTCTTAAGTCCCCGGCAGCGGTGCCAGAAACTTGTTGCTCCCAATTGCACACGCAAGCGTACATGGTTGCACAAGTAATATAGTGGCTCTTAAGAGAACCAGATTATCGAACCCAAAGGATTTGTCAAATTAACTATTTACTAAATTATAATAGTCTAAATATTTGTTTAAGAGTGCCAAAACAATTTGAATTTTATTTGTAAAGAAAAGAATGCATGAATGAAATAATAAAATTACTTACAGTGAACTATTTGGAAAATTCCAGGGCTGCAGCATTTATAGGGTTTCATGTATCACATCTCATGCATGAATTAACTACATTTATCAAATTACTGATTTACAGGGTTGATTTTATGATCATGGTCTCCCCATCTCCAATCACCTACTCCAATTAGATGTCTAACTACATCGTTGAGCGGGGATAGGCAGTCCTAATTGCCAAGAATTTATATTTGGTAATAAAGCTAGGTGTTCGTCTGAGTGTCACTCCTAAATACAAATCAACTCAATTTAATTGAAGATCAATCTTTATGTATCCTTTGGTCTATCTACCTTAGCGTCTCCCAAGTTTAGTAGACAAGAGATTTATTTCTATGGTAATCAAGCATGAAATACTAAAGCAACAATACAAAAGTAATTCAAAGTGATAACCAACGTTAGTTCAAAACAATCGATGTTCAACAATTACCCATAGATATAGCCCCAGAACAAGGGTCTTTAGCTACTAATGTCTAAGAACAAGAGAATCCTAAAGAATAGTAACAACTTTATATTTGATGCCCTATGATTGATATCCCCTAATAATTATTGCTATGGACTATTTACAGAGTTAGAAACCCTAAATAAAATAACTGAATCCAAAACAAATTAGGAGACCAAAGAATTGTGGAATCGCCTCAACTCTATGTTGGTCACTGCCTTCAGAAATTGCCACACGACACAATTGACCTTAACTGATTCACAATTTGCAATCTACTATACTTTATATATTATATATTATTATAATGAAATTAATCCATTAAATTGTCTGCTTGATTTCCTTCTTCAACCTTTCATCTTTAATTCGTTTTAAGTCCAAACTTCTTCAACTTTACACCAATTTATTCCTACAAATAAAATACACTATTTAGCACAATCCATAAAATTCATGCTCAAAAAGGGCAAATAAAAATACTAAATGTGAGACAAATAATGATAAGAAAATATATTTTTGGCCTCACATCAGCCCCCTTTTAATTGTAGTTTGTTTTGAGTTTTGAATGATTGTAGTAGTACTTTAGCTTTGTTTTTATAGTTCTCTTTTGATTTTCCAACCCCCCATGAGTTTTAAATCGCGAAATGCTTGAACTTTTCATTCATAATAGTTTGAGGATCGATTGTGTTCAATATCAATGTCTTGAATAGTACTCAAAATAAGCATGGTGTATAGTGTTGGTGTTGTGAGAATGAAACCAGTGTGGTTGCACTTTTGAGCGATCTCTTAAAATCTTTTGTTGTCTAGTTTCGTTTTGATCTGAGCGTTGCAATGAACATCGTATGTACACTTTTGATCTTTTTGGGATGTGGTAAATGAGTGTATTTTGAAGTGTCATAAGTGGTGAGGTCTTAATTGAAAGCATGTATGTGAAGTCCTAGAATTTGCCTTGTTAGTCTAATTGTTTGAATCTTGGTTAATGTGAGGCATGATATTAGGCAACAATTCGAACATGGAACCCAATTTTCCACAATCCTTAGCTTGTGAGGGTGTGCATCTATTTTGGCACCAATTGAGCCTAACCTATTTGTTGGCAAAAAACAAAAGAAAGCCTCTTGAAGGAAACTGTCCTCATCAAAAATCTTTTTTGAAGCATTGTTATATTTGGATAGCCAAGTTAGGCCAAAAGTCTAAGTTGGGGGAAAGGAAGGAAGAATGAAAGCAAAGTGAAAGGAAAAGAAAGACGAAATGAGATTCAATGTTGAAAGTTTTTACAAAATGAAGGAACCTCTCCTTATAAAAAAAGATCATTGTGATGAAGATGCTTTTGAAAAATTAAAATGAAAAAGAGAAGTAAATTTAATAAGGGGGATCCCAAATAAAGTGAGTGACAAGTCAAAGTTTGAGGTCTCAATTGAAAATGAAGGAAAAGAAATTAAGATGTGATGATGATTGCAACAATGCTTTGAAAAGATAAAGTCACCAATCCAAATTGACCATACCTTAATCCTCAACCCCATTACAAGCCTAAAAGACCCTAGCGATTCTTGCACGGACTAGGTTATATGATGATTGGAAAATATGGGCAAATCTATGGGACAAAGCTTGCATGTATTTCTCTTTTGAGATAGTAAGAGTTGCATTGATTTCGTACATCTTACTGAATTTGCTTTGAGAGAGCATGGAATCGTTCATAATGTTAGGGCACTTGAATGCATTTGTTGAAACATGGTCTTGCATTAGACAAGAAGCTAAAGTGATCTTGAGCTTGTGTTGAGACCGTCTAGTCATCATTTGAAGCTTTTTAATCATGATTTAGGGTAACATGTTATTGAGAGTATGCTGCCTATGGCCCTTGCATGTTAGCTCTGATTGAGTAATGTTGTAGACACCCTTATTGAGCTTTTTGTATTCTTGATTTACTTGAGAAGAAGCAAAAGTTTAAAGTGAGGGTATTGATGAGTGGTAGATTTGCACTCATTTAAGGTCTATTTAGCTCAATAATTAGTGTCCTAAATACCTAATATTGTCTTATTCTGATTAAATATTGATGATATGCAGCTATGAAGGAAATTGGACTAGGCATGGATTGATGTTTGAAAGAATGGCCAAAATGCAAAAATAAGTTTAAACCATACATTATGGATCGTCTAACAAGAAAGGTGGATCTCCAATCGAGTACGACCTCACCCAAAATGACAGTGCATAACACTTGTGCCTTCCAAATCAGGTTGAAGGACTCCAGTGGAAAAGGCGATGCGCCGAATAAGAAAGTCGGTCTTGATGAGAATCTCCCAAATTGAAATTATGGAAAGAAAAGATTGACTACTCAAAAGGCAAACTTAGGTGGTACTCGGTGATTCGCGGAACGTGAAATGCTGACTCAATCAAGTTCACCAATTGAGATTCAAAATACCTGAAGCCTAAAACATCAAAATACGAGCTGAAGAGTAAGTGGCGATGTACCAAACGAGTTCGACGACCCTGACTAATGTCGTCGATTAGGCCAAGTAGCGGAATTTTGGGCCTAATTTTAGGAAATTATAAATAGCCTAATGGAGAGAGAAATTAGATATCAGATGACATAGAATAGAAAATATCATAGTGTGTGAAGAGTTTATAGAGAAAACAGTTTTTCCTTTGAAGAACACTTTTCTAGCTTTTGGGGTTTTACAACTTTGTGCTTGAATTTGACAAATTGAAGTTGAATCCAATGTGGGTTTACTCGTTATTGCCTAATTTCATGTTACCCATGGTAGTTTCCATGGAAGATATAATCTCTTTACTTTTTGTGATGGGTGGCTAAAACCCCAAGATCTAGGATTGCAATTATGGGGTTGGGTGTTGCTTTAATGCAGTGGGTATTGTGCTATGTTCTATTTTTCTGCTGTCCATACATGAATTTGGTCTTATTATGATGAGGTTAATTTATGGGTTAAGGTTGCAACCTAATTCTTACTTCGGATCTCCGGTTGATGCTCAAGAGAGACTGATTGGAGTGGGTACTCAGTCGAAATTTAGTAATTTACGTTTGATGTATGTAACTTTCTTGAAAATAGAGATTATTGGTCGATAATATTTTCCCTGTTCTTGAAAGAGAGAATAGACTAATGTTTTGGGTTTTTTAGATTGGCATTTGGGTGAGACTAAAGAAAGATTCTATGCATAGATGCTTTGAGATCTAAAGATGATTAGCATCAATGAAGATGACTTAGCCTATTCATGAATGTTCATCACTATAGAGTAGCACAATTACTCCTATGTGACATCAATTTCCGATCCCCACACCCTAGACTCCTTGTTATCTCTTGAAATATGTAACATTTTAGTTTAATTGCGATAATTGATAACCAAAAGTTTATATGAACTTGGTGGAAGTATCCACCCACTTGTTCTTACTATTGCAAATGAACAATTTTAAAATTCAAATCTCTTGATAGGAATTCTCCACGATATACCATTCTCTGTGGGATTCGACTCCGACTCTTTGTTGGATTTTTATTAACTATGACCATTGTCCCTTTTAATTGGTTTTAAGGAGGACATTTGAGTGTTATCACATACGAGTATGCATCTAGTTGTGTGTATCATTGATGTACGGTGTATTGCTAGGATTTGATTGGTGTTTTTTGGTATTCAAAGGAATATGCATTTTATAGGAGTGAATTGGGCTCAAATTTCCTTTGAAGACTGATTCAAGAAGTGGCAAAATATAGTGTTTATGCAAGGATTTTGAGATTTGACAAAAAAATTACAATTCTAGCCGATTTAAATAGCCAATTGAATTTGAAACATAGGAAATTCAGGTTAATTAGTGGATTCGGCTAAAACATAAATGAGATGAATTAGTATAAGTTTTGCTTGGTTTCGCATCGATTCGATGGTCGTTGCGAAGAAGAAGATGCGTAAAGGTTTGTACGTGTATGTGTTTGGTTGTGTGTATCATTGGTGTACCGCGTATTGTCGGGATTTATTAGGTGTGTTTTTGTATTAAAAGGAATGGGATTCTGGGAATGTTATAGGAGTTAATTGAGCTCGAATTTTCTTTGAAGACTGATTTAAGAAGTGGCCAAATATAGTGTTTATGCAAGGATTCTGAGATTTGATAAGAAATTACAATTCTAGCCAATTTAAATAGCCAATTACATTTGAAACATAGCCAATTTGGGTAAATTAGCAAATTTTATTATAGCTTAAATGAGACGAATTAATATAAGTTTTGTTGGGTTGCATGTCGGGTTCATTGGTTGTTATGAGAAAGAAGACGTGTAAAGGGTCGTACGTGTATGTGTCTGGTTGTGTGTATTTTTGGTGTACGCGCGATGTATTGATGGAATTTATTGGGTGTGTTTTGGTATTAAAAGGAATGGCTTCTTATAGGAGTGAATTGGGCGAATTTCCTTTTAAACCGATTCAATAATGGGCCAAATATAGTGTTTATGCAAGGATTATGAGACTTGACAAGAAATTACTATTCTAGCCTATTTAAATAGCCAATTTATTAAAATATAGATAATTCGTGTTAATTAGTTAATTTGGCTAAAACTAAAATAAGTCTAATTAATATAAGTTTTGTTAGGTTTTGCGTTGGGTTCATTATCTTTTTTTCGCATTGGGTTCGCTGGTTGTCGCGAGGAAGAAGATGCGTAAAGGTTTATATGCATATGTGTCTACCTGTGTGTATCGTTGGTCAACGGTGTATTCCTGGGATTTGTTGGGTGTTTTTTGGTATTAAAAGGAATGGCCTACTTGAATGTTGGGCTTGGATTTTCTTTGAAGACTGATTCAACAAGTGGCAAAATATAGTGTTTATGCAAGGATTCTGAGATTTGACAAGAAATTACAATTCTAATCGATTAAAATAGCCAATTAAATTTGAAACATGGCCAATTCGGATTTACTAGCGAATTCGGCTAAAACTTAAATGAGACGAATTAATATAAGTTTTATTGCATTTTGCGTTGGGCTTCTTGGATTTCGTGTCGGGCTCGCTGGTCGTTGCAAGGAAGAAGACACGTAAAGGGTCGTATGTGTCAGGTTATGTGTATCGTTGGTGTACGGTGTATTGCTAGGATTTGTTGGGTGTGTTTTGGTATTAAAAGGAATGGGCTTCAAGAATGTTATAGGACTAAATCGGGCTCAGATTTCCTTTGAAAACTGATTCAAGAAGTGTAACACCTTAATTTTCGAAAAGAACTAAAGAGAGGTTCGTACAAATCGCCATTAGTTTTTAGTTTTGGGTCAACTTCTGATGATCATATCTTTTAGCAGATTAAGAGTTAGGTAGGGCATGACCTATCAAATGGAAGATCTTTGAGTCATCTTTCCAACGCCGCCAAGTTTACTTAATTTCGAGCTCAGAGTAAAAATTTATGCCTATTTGAGTGAGGCCTCTCTATTTAAGGCATTCCATTAATTTTAGAAAAGGGTATTTTGGTCTTTTCCTTTTCCCACAAGGCCTAACACATATTGTTCACCCCCCACCCCAAGTAAGGTTCTAATTAGATCTAGACCACATTTTCACATTCCAAAATACTTAGAGTTTTAGAGCGAAGTTTCAAGAGGAGAAAAGGGCAGGGTTTCAAGCGTTCTTTCAAAAACTAAGGATTTCACCAAGAACATTGTTCATTTCAGGTATGTAAGTCTTCCCACAATGATTTACTTAGTCGTCCTCACGCCATACATCTAATTTATTTGCAAAATCGTTGTATCTAAATGATTCTTGCATAGTTCTTGATTTTGGTTCAATTCTTTAACAATGAAGATCGTGAAATCTTTTGTATTGGGTATTGTTGGTAAGAGTCATGTTTCGAGGAGGTTTGTATGAGAAATTCTATGAATTTGTATTGTATTTGAGAATCAAAAAGAATTTAGAAGAAATCATTCAATTCTAAACGAGTTAGGACCCTAAATTGAAAAGAAAAAATTGTCAATTTTCTGGGGAGGGGGATGGGGAGGCGCACCACCCATTGCGCCAAAGCTGAAATTTAGTAGTTCAAGCCATGGTGTGACACGCCAGCAGTGCACCAAAACCTGACTTCTAAAGTTTTGGCCCTTGGGCGATGCGTCACTTAGTACGTCATGGTCTCTTGATCCTTTTCTTTTAGTGCTTTATTTACGGTCGTGTTCCTTTGAATCTTGACTCATTATCTTCTTTGTATTAGCTTCTAATGTCTCCATTAATCCTTGATAGATCTTACATGTCCTAATCACATGTCTTAATTTACATTCCAAACTTAAGTAAGTTTAAGAGGAAAGTTCAAGAGGTCTTTTAAGTCATTCTTTTGTAATCAACAATGATTTTAAACAAAGTCTTGAGAAGTTAAATATGAGCATGAGAAGAGTTGTCTTCATGATCGAAAAGAAGATAAGGAACTAAGTATTCCCAAATGTAACACTATTACATTTAAAAAGAGAGACACATTGATTTCTAAATGAGTTTATGAGTTCAGAGATATTTCAGAGTATCACCTCTTTTAAGAGGATCTTTTGAGTGATTACCTCAAATTGAGAAAGAGTTATCTTTTATACATCTGAGCATGAGTTTATATATTATTGGGAGTAGTATTCAGCATCCATATAGGGATGAGTTCAGACAACTCATATTCCTCATAAAACATGTAGCCAACATGGGTAAAGGATCGTACTTTTAGACGACTCCTTATTGCTTTTAAGCATAGCTTAGTAGATCCATTTAGTTGATGTGTTCTTTACCCCGGCAAGGTATAGGACAGTTCTAGAAGCATGGGCGAGACATTGTATCATCATGTAGCTCAAAGTGATGGTTGTCGGTTAGAGAATCTCTCAAATAAGAGTAAAGAGTATCTTATTATATATTTATACATCATTGAGTTTATATCTCTTGTTTTATAATGTTTTAAATATTGCATCTATCATTGTTACTATTGTATTGGAGTTGAGTTGAGGAGAGTATGTCTTCCTGTCTATGCTTTCAGTTTCCCCCTTGCATGCTCGTACATTAAATGTACTGACATCATTCGACCTGCATCTTTTTATGATGTAGATACAGGTGTGCAGGGTCATAAGCAGGTGCTTCATTGATACCATTTGCACTCCAGCTAGCTTTGGTGAGCCTCCTAGCATTCCAGAGGAATTCACAGTTATTTTCCTATTTTAGTGAAGTTATCAAGGGTCATTTCCTGACATCTGTATTAATATTTATAGGCTTCATAGATAGTTAGACGTTGAGGAGTCTCTTTTATTTCCCCTTCTTATTGATGTCTTTTGAGACAGTTGATGTTAACTTCATATGTGTTTCTAGATGTTCATTAAGTTAAGTTATAATTTAGACATTTTAAGTTTAATTATGTAATTGAAGTTCCTAGTTCTTTTGAGTAAGCCTTCGGCTAAGTAGTCAGCTAGGCCAAAGGTTTTCTTGGAGACCAAAGATGGATCTCAAGTGTTGGCCACGTCTAGGGTGTAGGCACGGGGCGTGACAAGAAGTGGCCAAATATAGTGTTTATGCAAGGATTCTGAGATTTGACAAGAAATTACAATTTTAGCCTATTTAAATAGTCAATTGAATTTGAAACATAACCAATTCATTTTAATTAGTAAATTTGGACAAAACTTAAATGAGTCGAATTACTATAAGTTTTTTTGGGTTTCACATCGGGTTCGCAGGGTTTTGCATTCGCTGCTTATTGCGAGGAAGAAGTTGTGTAAAGGGTTATACGCATATGTGTCTGGCTGTGTGTATCGTTGGTGTATGATGTATCGCTGGAATCGTGGGTGTGTTTTGATATTAAAAGGAATTAGCAAGGAGTGTTATAGGAGTGAATTGTGCCTGGATTTCCTTTGAAAACTGATTCAAGAATTGGCCAAATATAGTGTTTATGCAAGGATTTTGAGAATTGACAAGATATTACAATTCTAGCCGATTTAAATAGCCAATATGGGTTAATTAGTGAATTCGGCTAAAGCTTAAATGAGACGAATTAATATAATTAACTATTGAGTTTCTTAATCGTAGAAAAATAAGATAATTAATTTAATTATAATCTAATTAATTCAAAAATATAAACTATTGATTAACTAAGCTTATTAACAAAACATTTAAGTAAAAATATAATCTTTTTTAAATGACTTTTGAATATTCATGAAACGTATTAATTATATACATAATTACATAAAAGCGTATATATTATTTAAAATCATAAAAGATTGACTAAATTACATAAAAATACTTAAGAAATACAATGAATTTTTTAAAACTAAATATTTTAAATTATCTGAAGTTAAAGAAGCTCAATGATCAATTCATATTGTGAAGGGCCAAAATTGAGTGTCAACAATGAGATTTTAAGAAAGATGATGATTATGAGTTGAATAGAACTCCATATTTGAAATGGTTTTCACCAATACTTTTCAAACGACTTGGATAATGTAGTCAAGGAATGATTTTCGGATTGAAACGTCTTTTTTAGAATTCGATTTTTGAGTTCATCTGACCCGTTTTTAAAAGTGTATGATGTGTGCTGTTATTTCCTAAATCTTGTTATGATTACTTTTTGGATTAGATTTTGTGGCCTTGGATATCGTTCGTAAAGGAAAAGTTCAAGTCTTGGATTGACTTTTGATTCAATTGTGACAAATGAACTTCTAAACATTATAAAACTTGTAGAATCTTATATTTCCCTTCATTGTGTGTGTTGGGGAGTAATATAAATGAGGTGATGGGTTCAATTACTCCACTTGATTGATATTAATGAATAAATGAGGATAAAATGAAAAATACAATGTGTTGATAGTTGTGTTCTGTAATTGCCTTGATGTTGATACTAATTTGTTGATTAATGAAGTTCTTTGATGATATTATTGTGGACTTGAATTGCTTGAGTTTATTATCTCTTCCTTATGGTGTGAAATTGCCAATTTGCATTGATTTCTGTACACTCTAATGAGACATGTGGTGATTATATCGATGGAAAATGGTTCCTGCCAGAGATATTGTTCCGATGGAAAATGGTTTCGGCGAGTGTTATTATGTCGACAAGAAATGATTCTGACGAGTGATATTATGCCGATGAGAAATTGTTCTAGCAAGTGTTGATTATTGTGATTTGATTAACTTGATACTTGTGACTGAGATACATGATACTTATGATTGACATACTTGATTCTTCTTATTGATTGACTTGATACTTGTTGATTGTTGAACAGTGACTGTTAGACTATGATCGTTAATGCTTGTGAACTGTGTATTGTAAAACTGTTATGTTGGGTTGATTTCTATTAAGGTTGTAGTTGAGATGATTCGGTTGGGATGAAAGGAGTACTTTGGTCATATTCTAGCTTAGTTATACCTTGTTTAGTTGGTTTCTTGCTCAGTACCGTGTTGTTAGTACTCACTCCTGACTTCTACACTTGGGTAGGTTCCGAACCCAAACTCATGAGATCATTTTTCTTCATCTTTCTCCGAGGCTTTCTAAGGATATATTAAGAAGTAGTTGCTTGTCAACCCATTGGGCCCTCATGTTCCTTATTTTATGCTTTGTTTTATTCTAGAAACAAAGACATTGAGACATGTATTTATCTTTCAAATTATGGGTTACTACACTAGTGACTAGTACATGTGACAATCAAATTTTGGGGGTGTTTATGAGTTGATTATGTTTTCCGCACATATGCTATTAATTATTTAGTTTCCATTTTCTTTTGTATTATTGAATTTTAGGCTGACTTGTCTTGGTGGGTTTAGACGAGTTCCATCACGTTCATTTTTAGATCCTGATATATACCCTCAACTTTATAATTTAGAATTTGATAAACCTCTCGTAACCAAAGTGGCTCACATATACCCTTAATGTTACAAAAATAACTCACTTATACTCTTATCATTTAACAAAAGTTTTAAAAAAAATGAATTATTTCTTTTAAATTTTTTATTTCAACAAATCCATGTAGGAATATGTAACGACCTATTCCCATCATTATAGAAAAGCCAACGGGGAAAAATTTTGTGCCAGAAAATTTTTTGGTAGTAATTAGAAATTTCTCAACCCAGTCCAGATTTGGACGAAATCAGAGTCAGTGAGGTCTAGGGAAATCTGGTAAAAAATGGGAGATCTAATTATGAATTTGATTACCTGAATAGATAGCTAAGATGTTAAGGAACCTATACGACTTTACGGAATGGAATTCGGGCGAGTAGAACTCACGAAACTGATCTTAGCGTGAACGGGTAGTTTTTGAGTGTCATGGAATGAAGGTGTGTTGTGAAATGGGGGTCTGGAACTCTAATTCCGAGGTTTCTTCTCTGTGTAAGCCGCTAGGGCAGGAATTATCCCTCCAAGGCGGGGCTGTTTTGGTGGGACAGGGTCCGTCGTAACAGGCCAGTCGCGACTTAAGTCGGAAATAAACCCCAAAAATATTATTATTCTGCAATTTTCATTCTTAAGAGCTAAGGGACGAACTAGGGCAAGTTCTTGATAGTTTTCCACCTCTTCTAGCACTAACGGTAAGGACTTTACTCCCCTAATCCATTTTTCGACACGTAGAACTTAGTTTCTTGGGTAATTATTATTGGAGGAAGATTTTGATCTAGGGATTTGGTGGAAGAAGCCCTAATTTGGGTATTGGGATCACATGTTAGGTCTTGGGTTATTAAGTTTATTATAATCCGGGTAATTAGGCCTCGTTTATTGATCCTCGCGTTATATTAATTGTTTGTAGACTAAGAACAAGCAGAAAGAATCCGGAAAGGGAACAATCAAGTTTCATAGGAGGATTCAAGCTTTGTTCGAGGTAGGTGATGGTTGTGATTTCATGTTTGTGTGATATAGGTTAGTAATTGCTTCAATATAATGCATGTATGTATGTGAATGTTGCACTATTGATCACACTAATCGTAAATAAGTACGAATGACTGATTGTATGCCATGAATCAACACTTGTTTGTATGATTATGAGAATGTACATTTTGATTGAGATTGTGGCTTGTTGAATGTAACGGGTGTCATGATCCAACACACTAACTAGGATTAGATGTCACGTACCAACATACATATTGGAACGGGTGTCACGATCCAACACACTAACTTGGAACGGGTGTCACGATCCGGCACACTAATAGTTTGGGTATGAGTTCAATGAGGGGACCATTGACTTGGCATATATGTGTATAATTGAGAATGTGAAATTTTACATTGATCCTAAATGATAACTAATTTTGTTTATGTTCGATATATGCATGTCTTATAATGTTGTGGTTACTTGTATATGTTTCACTTATTGGAATAGCCGCGTGATCCTACCAGTACTATGTGGTTTTTCATTGATACTACACTTTCTCTTTCTTTGTTGAGTACAAGGCATCTTTAAGCGGCTATTGAAAGTTGATACACTCAAATTACACCTCTCTAAAGAATTATAAGTGATTGTTATCAAGTAAAGAACCCAACTTGGAGGTTGGGGCCGATCCCACGAGGAATATGGTTTAGACTTAAACTTAACTTATGATTATATTCGTTTAGTCAACTTATTTCCAAGACAAATAAGTAAAGGGGGGGGGGGGTTGTGTAGAAAATAACTGATTGTAGCTCAGAGAACAAGCGAGCAAGATTCGAACTTTAGTTGTTATCAATGAGAGAAAGTAACTAAGGTGTATGTGTTCCCCATAAGCTTATAACGCGGTAATCCTAGTAATAGTAATCCATCTCTGGTGTATCACATGCAAAGTGGTAAGTTATGTATCTCTAAGTCCTTGGTCCGACAAATAGAGAATTTCACCCCGCACCTTGGTCCGGCTACATGTGTATAATTTACTAACCCTTACACCTCATATTAGACATCACATCAATGTATGGCTTAGTTTTCACCCTCGCACCACTTGACATTAGACTATTAGATAGTATCAAACTAAATCTATATTGATAATTATTTTCTTATTAACTACCTCCTTGGTCCGGAAAGTAGCAACAAGGCGAGTTCTAACGTTGCGCACCTTTAAAAAGACTTCTAAATGAAAGAATTATCAATGCATGCAATAACACTATTCAAGAATTACTTAGTTACTATTCATACTTTGTTAATCGCTCATGGTTCCCACAACCATAGTTGTGGATTTAGTTACCTATAGTAGCAAGAACACAATTCATATTTTTAGAAGAAGAATTCATGAACTTACTTAATGAGTAGAAAAAACCCGAAATCTCCAATTGAAATTCAAAGCAAGAATCTTTATAAACCGAAAATAGGAAATCAAATTGCTAATGTTTTGCAAGTTAATTCCCAAGAACTAAAGTTAAACAATAGTAGCTAACCCCAAAAATGATGTTTATATACCCTATTTATAGAAAACATAATCCCAAACAAAAAGGAAACGAAATAAGCAAATAAACTGTTGGACGTGGCTTGAATCGACGAGACTGACCTACGGACAGTGGATCAACCTACGGTCCGTAGATCCCTTCCGTAGCTCAGGACTTAGACAAATTCTCAGTTTCTTGGAACCTTCACTTTCAGATGCAAATGACGGACCTGCAGAACGGACAGTAGTTTGACCTACAGTCCATGGGTCCCTTCTCGTGGTTCCATCCTTAGACTTTTTCATCAGGTACTGGAACTCAGACTTTCTGATACAAATGATGAACATGTAGAACGGCCCGTAGTTCGACCTACGGTCCGTCAATGGCCATTGTGGTTCCACACTTGGTCAAGACTTCCCTGATGCTCCATCTACGCCACCAACCTACGGAGCGTGACTGGACCTACGGTATGTAGGTCACCTCTGTATATGACTCCTTCTGCAGAAATTCAGTTGTTGTCTCTCTCAACCTCGTCCAAGCATATTTCCAGCAAATATAACATAAAAACGTTAATTCTAATAAAACATGGTCATAGACACACACAACTCTTTAGTGAAATGTATTAAAAATACCTAAAACTCATGGTATATCAGCACCCTCAACTTAAATTCGTTGGTTGTCCTCAAGCAACGCATTAAGACTCTAAATGATACTTGTGTAGAAGCATACATTCAAACTCAAGCAATCACATGGCTTTCTATCCCAACTCTCTTTTCTAGTGCAAATCATTTCTCTTAGACTCAACAAGCTAACTTATGCGGATCAAAATTTGACAAGGATCGACCAATAGACACACAACATACATTTTTTTCACAATCACCATGGTACCAACTTTTTGATAATGTCACTAGAGCCCTCACTTCAAACGAAATCCTTCTTCACACAGAAGATATGAATTTTAGAGTTTTAGGATTCATTCAACACTCATGCTCAGAAGTGACTTCAAGTACAGTTAGTGCTCAATACCATAGGCTTGCCCTTATTTTTAGTTCTTAGACTCTCCAAACTAGTTGCTAGGATCACTATAGGACATTCTTTAGCTTGTAACGTAGGCTCAAGGTCAGGTGTAGTACATTTGGGTACTTTTCAGTGACTTTCTGCCCTCCTTGACATTACATTGGCTTTTTACCTCTTCCTTGACCTACTTTGGGCAACTTTTCATCCTATTTTCTTTCCCTTCTCTTTTCAACCAAGGATGCGACTTTTGACTTTGTGACACTTGTTTATCTTTTATTTTTCACTTTATTTTTCTTTATTTCTTTTCACACTTTCACTTATCACATTCTTTTGCATTTTTCGCACAAAGTCACATCCTCTTTCTTTCTTTTTCTCTTTTCAACACTCAGCTCTTTTCATACCCTTTTTTTCATTTGGTTTCCTCTTTCATAGCCACCCTCAACTTATGCATTTTGCATTAGTTGAGGTGCACAATGTCCGATGTCGGACCAGGGCCAAGATCAAGGTAACTTTTCGCTTAGCCAGCCTCAACTTAGGTTTTTGGCCTAAGTCAAGGTGCACATGTCCAAGGAGGGACCGGGGCCAAGATAATATTTTAAGGGAAGGTGAGTTAGGTGAATCAAAAGAAATGGTCAATTTTAAGCTCAAATATTTGGATCAAAAGGGAACAATGCTACCATTTGGTTAGATCATTTTAGGCTTAAGTGGACTAATTTGAACAATGACATATGATCACTTCCCAACTTCTAGCCTAGATTATCCTAGAAGGACCAACGGGGCAAGTTCTAGATGGGCACAAAACTATTTGAACATTCAACTATCCTCACACACTCTTGACACCTTGGTTCATTATCAGATTATCACATTACCAAGTTCAAGTTTTTAGCTTAAGTCATGGGCTCAAATCGGTTCTTTATCATGTCATACTCAGAGACAACATATTCAATTCATTCTAGCCTATATATTTTAGCACAGATTACAAATTTTGGATGGGTATCATTTTTCTTTCATAATTTTGCCATCATGCTTTATCTTTCTCATGCTTCTACGCATATAATCCTAACACATGCCGGTTCAGAAATTAAAATAGTCTTTTGGGGGAAAAGAACACAGGCAAGAAAACCCCAAGAGAGGATTATGAGTTGGGTTACTCAGACTTCACCCTATCAGTCACAATCCATTTACCCCACCCCCAACAAAATGAAGTGCAATTGTCCCCAATGCACAAAAAGTAAAGAATAAAGGATCAGGTAAAGCAAACCTGTGGCGCATAGGACCGAAGACCTATCAACAAGCTAGTGGGTTCGATTTCCGAAGCCCATGGATCAACAATAAGTCACCTTCAGCAGTGCCCACATCTACTGTCTCAACACCCTCAGTAGTGCTAACATCTGCTCTCGTCACACCATCAGTCCTCACACGGCTAAAGGCACCAACACCAACACTAACCTCCCTAGCCCGATGCTGGCGTGTCTCCTCATTAACTAAAGACGCCTTTTGAGCCTCCTCAAATTGCTCGCACTCCCTCTTGCGGACCCTCTTAGCCTCAGTATCCTAGAGCGGGGGCACTTTCCAGCACGATGGGAAGAATCAAATGGTGGAATCTCATCCCCGATTAGTGCATCGAACACCGTATTATAAATTGGTGATGTGGGGGTCGACTCAGGCTCAGTCTCAAGTGGAGCGAGGAGGACATCAAGATCAGCCCAGAGACTAGTCAACTCCGTCCGAAAAGTAGAGACATCTGTGGTGGGGGCTGGACGCTCTAGGACTCGTAGCTTAAATGCGTCAAGGAGTTGGTGCACGGCCTAAACCTTTCAGTCCATCATCTACTACATCCGCTGCTCCACCCTAGTTGCGGACTCATCAATCGCACGATGTATCCAAGGCCTAATAAGCTGGAGTAATGAGGCCATCTGGGCCTCCAACTTCTGGACTCAAGCCAAGGGCACGGCAACAGACCCTGAAGAGGGGGTGGCTTTGGAGGAGCTAGGGGCCTGACTGGCGGCCAAAGAATGGGAGGTTGGAGCATCCTCAGTGGGGGCTAGAGGTACAGGCTTATCACCCTGCATCTGCTCCACATCGGCAACTAAGTCTGCTCCCAATGAAGTTACCTCAACCTGCAGCTCTCTATGTGGTGCCGCCACATTCTCATCGTGTCAAATCAGGCCTATATCTAGGGTCTTCGTCACCTATATCAACTTATTACAATGCCAGACCGGCACTCCAGAATCCCTGTACACCTGAAAGATGAGTCATAGAAAGGGGTAAGTGGTAGTGGCTATGAACGCCCTCTTGTGAATATCCGCAATAATCATGCGGGCAAAGTCCATCTCAAACCCAGCAACTAGGGTTGCCACCATGACTGGGTGGTCCCAAGTGAGTACATTATCAGCCTGCGTGGGAGACACCCAGTTTCGTACCAATAGCAAGAAGAATTTGGCCACAAATATGAGGGTGACCTTCTTGATACTCAAGCCTGGGTGCTGACCCACTTGGTGCGCTCTACGTCTGTAGCAATATGACAGGCCAACCAGCAGAATAAACTCTCCCGCTGCTCTGCATTCCTCTGGAACACCCCTCTCCTCACTATGTCCTAGCGATAATCAAACTCGGCCGCGTTAATCGCTAAAGTATGGCCCGGGCCGTAGAGGAATCTGCGGATAGTAGCCTCTGATATGTCAATCGAGAATCCATGAACCAATGTAGCCTTGAGTAGCCTGGGCAGTGAGCTTGGCCCATTTTTCAATCGAGCCTCGAAGGGTGACTACGTAGGAAGCATAAAATCCCTCACGATCTCCTCGCTATATGACCCTGGGCTATGGGCCATCTACTCACACTGGTGTCTCTAGAATAGTGCCTGGATGTCGGGCATAGTATGAAGGCTGCCTGTGAGAGCCTAGCACTCCTCGATAATCAATCGAGCCATTCGTTCTTTCTCATTTATCATCCTGGAGTCTTGGTATATCTGCCACTGACCATCCATTTTCACACCACCTATTTGGCTCCTCTGCGACAAGGGTAGGATCGGTGTTTGGTGGCACTAGAATGTTCGCTGCACTAGTAGCCTCATCAGACGAGGCAGTCCTCCCAGGTGAACTAAAATCGGATGCAGAGCCGAAAGAGGACTCGGAAGTAGAGGTGGACTCAGAGCCTGAAGCAGAACCAGCCGGTGAATCGATCAGTGTATCCTCCTCATCAGACTAGGAGGCAGTGACTACATCAGGAACCACCTGCCGGGATTGATTTCGAGTAGTACGAGGTGGTGGGGATGTCCTCGTAGTAGGTGGGATAAAGGCGGGATCCCTCTCCACATCAATATCTTCATCAATCAACCGCAATGTGGGTGCCACTGACTTTGACTTGCCCCTTAGTACTTGAGTTGGAGTTCTCTTGGGAGTCATGGTACCTGTGGAGGCTTAGTTAGTACCAAAATAAACCAATAACACACTCGAAAAAAATTTAGAACAAGGAACAAACCAAAACGACAAACCAAAAACTTTCGATAAGAGTTGTTGGCCACCTACGGTGGGTACCTTTGTCCGTGGGTTGACCTACGATCCGTGGGTCCTCCGTAGGTCAAAGGTCCCAAAAATTGGACTCTAATGGGAACCACGGATGTGCAGAACGGTCTGTAGATTGACCTATTGACCATAGTCCACCTCCGTAGTTCCACACTTACTGGATTCTTTATGTGCACCAGGCCCACGGACCTGATCTACGGTCCGTAGACGAGGTCTTGTGGCTCAGATCTGTGCCAGGTATCAAACATGCTTCATATGTAAACCAATTTTTAAACCATTCAAACAATCAATCTAAGTCTAATCATGCATTTCAACACAATTTATGGTAGTTAGTCATCCCTAGGGTTCCGATTACTCATTATTTAATACTTACTGAATACGAAACTAGGAACCCTAAGTCAAAACTTCCATTTAGACTATTTACCCACAGATATTTGATTACAAAGACAACACAATCACATTCTATCGTCCCAAGGGTGTTTCTAACTATAGTTTATCATGTAATTTTATACAACAAACAACCCAAGGTCAAGACCCACTTCGTGACTTCATGCATTGAACAATGAATACCGAAATTCAAAGTTAAAGTGAAGTATGTTACCTTACAAGTATCAGAAGTGGGTGATTGTGTGATGACAATGAACTCCTTGGACCTTTGTGCTAGCCTTTTGACACCAAACCGGACAATGGAATCGCTGGGGAGAGGAGATGAGGATTTTGGAAAGAGGAAAGTGATATGGTAATATGGGGAAGATAATGTGGAGTGATCTGTGGGATTTGGGAGTTTAATGGAGTGATTTAGGGAAAGGAAAGGTTTAGAAACGGTTGGGAGGGAGTTTTAAATATGGTTGATGAATATAAAAATGAGGGTTTTATTTTTCAAAAGTGTCCGGGTGGTCGGGCAAAACCTAGGTTTGGACCCACGAAACCCCATCGACGGGCCATGGGTCAACCTACGGACCGTAGATAGGATCCGTAGGTCACTCAACACTTAGAAAATTTCGAAGACTTACTTGGGGATCTACGGACACCATTCACGGTCCGTGGATTAAACCATGGACCGTCGATGGGGTCCGTAGACCTATGCAACAGACATTTTTTTACAAATTTCACTTTTCATCCCTACATATGTAGCAACCATTAAACCTTTATTTATACATTTTCTGGACACGTTTTAGACATGGACCCTATGATATATCTAGCCAACACTAAAACAAAAATAAAACACCAATCTAAAAATTACAGAAAGTCAACTAAACAATGAAAACTCCTAAATCGAAAAGAAAAACCTATAGTTGGCTAGATTGTACATCTTGGGTTTCCTCCCAAGTAGTGCTTGATTTAACATCACGGAACGACGTAGGCTTCTTGATTACTCAGACTTCATCAAGATAGTAGGCATCAACCACCTCTTGCACATTCTCCTCTTTGCCCATGTAGACCTTGATCCTTTGCCCGTTTACCTTGAACCTTGTTCCCTCATTGTTCTCGAGTTCGACCGCTCCATGTGGGAACACTGGAGTTACTATGAATGGCCCAGTCCACTTGGACTTAAGCTTGCCAGAAACAAGTGCAACCTAGATTTGAATAGAAGCACCAAATCACCCATAACAAATTCACGTTTTTCGATCTTTTGATCATGATACTCTTCATCTTCTCTTTGTACAAGGCTGAATTTTCATAAGCTCTTAGGCTAAACTCATCAACCTCATTCAAGTCATCGACTCTCCGATTCGATGTGGCACCTAATCCAAACTCAATTTCTTTAGCGCCCACATAGCATTATGCTCTAGCTCTACCGCAAATAGCAAGACTTCCCATATACAAGTTGGTAGGGGACATACCTATGGAGTCTTGAATGTGGCGCGATAGGCCCATAGAGCATCGCCAAGCCTCCTGACCAATCGCTCTATTTGCATTCACAGTCTTAGTAAGAATTTTTTTGATTTCTCTATTTGACACTTTAACTTGCCCACTAGACTGCGGATTGTAAGGAGTGGCAACATTGTGGCGGACGCCATATTTCTCAAGTAATGCCTTGAACTGCTTATTATAGAAGTCGGGAACCTCCATCGCTGATAATCGCCCTAGGTGTACCGAATCTGGAGAAGATATTCTTTTTCAAGAATGTGGTGACACTTTTACCTTCATTGTTGGAAAGCGCAATTGCTTGCACCCACTTCGACACATAATCAACCGCAACAAGAATATAGTTCATCCCATGTGAACTCACAAATTGACCTATAAAATCAATGCCCCAAACATCAAACAACTCAATCACCAAAATTGGATTCATAGGTAGCTCTTGCCTCTTTGAAATTCCTCCTTCTCTTTGGCAACGATCACAAGACTTGGCGAAATCATGAGCATCTTGGTGGATGGTAGGCCAATAATACCCAAACTACAAGATTTTATGTGCAGTTTGAATACCACTATGATGCCCACCAACAGGCGATGAATGACATGCCTCTAGTATACTCAACATTTCAACCTCAGGCACATAGCGATGAATAATCCCATCAGCACAAATGCGGAAAAAATAAGGCTCATCCCAAAAGAACTTCTTCACATCATGCATAAACTTCTTCCTTTGCTGAAAAGACAAATTCGATGGAACCAGATCACTTGCCAAGTAGTTAGCAAAGTATGCGAACCAAGGAATCAGATCATGAGAAGCAGCCAATACTTGTTCATTTGGAAAAGCATCATCAATTCAGCCGCATCTCCTAGCTTAAGCACAGCCTCTTCCTCTAATCTGGACAAATGATCGACAACCTGATTTTCTGTCCCCTTTCTGTCTTTCACCTCAAAGTTGAACTCTTGCAGCAACAATACCCATCTAATCAACCTCGGTTTTGCATCCTTCTTAGCCATCAGATACCTCAATGCAGAATGGCCGGTATGCACTATGACCTTAGTACCAAGCAAGTAGGATCAAAATTTCTCGAATCGAAAACCACGAAGCAAGGAGTTCATGTTCGACCAGATAGTTCTTTTGAGCTACATTTCGAGCTTTCGCATAGTAAATAGGATGAAAAATCTTCTCTTATATCTGCTCAAATACCACACCAAGCGCCACTATATTCGTGATCACACATTACCTCAAACTGTTGCTCTAACCGTGAAATAATGATAGACGCGGACACTAGCTTTTCCTTCAACTCTCCAAATGCTCTTAGACAAGCATCATCAAAATCAAACTTATACTCTTTTCGAGCAATTTGTACAATGGTGTGCAATTTGAGAAATCCTTGATAAACCTCCCATGTAAACTCACATGCCCAAGAAAACTTCTAATACCTTTTAGGTGGAAGCTTTTCATTACCTCAACTTTCACTCTATCAACCTCAATACCCTTCTCGTAAATTCACGACCCAAAACGACCCTCTGTCACCATGAAGGCACACACTTAACAGAAAACCCCAACTACTATCCTGCAATGGGATTAATGACTCCAACATCCAACCACATGACGATCTCCTTTTTCACTACCTCTTGCATAAGTGGATTTAATTGTCTTTGGTGCTCAATACTAGGCTTGTGATCCGCATGGTTGGATTTTATGAGAACAAATGCCAAGAGGAATCCCTATAATGTCCATAATAGTCCACACAATAGCCCTCTGAACCTCTTCAACACAGTAAACCAAAGCCTCAACTTGTTCCGCATTCAAATCGGCCGCAATGATGACCAGAAAGTACCATCTCTCCCAAAGAATACATACCTCAAATGTGATGGTAGCCTTTAGCTCCAATTTTGAATCCTCTTTAACAGATGGTTTTGCGGGTGGAGAGTCACGATTATTCATATCTAACTCAAGCTTCTTTGGTTTGGAATAGAATTCGAACTTATCAAGTACGGCGACCAATTCATCATAGTCTTCAATACCATCACCTCAAAATTCATCATAACCGCATACATCAACACCCAATCGCTTCTTTTAATGACACCTCTAACCTTGCTCCCATACGATTCACCATCGATATCGACTTGAGCACACTACCCGCTTCATAGACCTCTGATATTGAAATTTACCTCTTCATTATTCAATCGGAATTTCATCCGCCTTTTTCCATATCGAGCACAAAGACACCGAAGCAGAACGGTCTCCCTAGAATGACGGGAACCTCAAAATTAACCTCACGACTAAGTAGCACAAAATCCGCTAGAAAAATAAATGACTCCACTTTCACAAGCACATCTGGAGAACACCAATAGCCTCTTTCACGGCTCTCTATCTACCATAAGTAATTGCATCGCATCGGTTTTGGAGCCCTTAAACCCAACTTCTTGTAATAGACAATGGCTTCAGATTAACGCTAGCACCCAAATCACGCAACGCCTTAGCAAATGCAACAACTCGATGGTACATGGATTAGTGAAGGCTCCAGATCCTCCTTCTTACACAAGTGACCTCAGAGCAATAGCACTACAATGTTGCAACCTATCATCATCTTTAAAACTCACAGACCTCTTCTTAGTCACCAAATCTTTCATGAACTTCGCATACACAGCATTTGCTCTAAATCTTCTATCAATGGAACATCGATGGAAAGTTGTTTCAACATAGTAATAAACTCACAGATTTCCCTTCTTCATTCTACTTCACCAACCTCTTTGGGAACGGAGGTGGAGGTCTAGGTAAGGACAACTTTTAGGTTATCTCCGCTTCCTTCCCTGTAGCATTCTTCGACTCTCCAGTAATCTCAATCTCATCATCATCTTTACCAACCTCAATTTTAACCTCGAGGGCGGCGCCGTTGGATCAATGGTTTGCTAACCCTCGAGTAGTGGCGCCATACAATGCCCATCATTTTTCAAATTTTGATGGTGTTGCTTGGAATTGTGCTGTGATACGGATCGATCGTAGGGACAAGTATTTCATCTTCTTCTCGAGTTGCTTGATCGATAATCGCATGGGCATCAACTTTTGACCGATTCCGCACAAGTCGTATTGCATCTCCTTCACACTTTCATCACCGAATCAAACCTCTTCATCATCTTCGTATCATCGATGTTTGCGTAATAAAGACACCACTCCGGATGCAAGTGTTCATGATCGTATAATAGTTTAGTAATAACCCAACCAAAGGTTGAGATCGCTCCTAAGAGAGTGGTTTTGAGAATTACTAGAAAAATAAAATTCGCCGCAAGTAGTAGTCGAAGCTAAAGACATTAACGACAAAAACATTATAAATTAAAGAGGATACAAGAGTGTCAATTAACAATGGGGTTTTGTCGCTAGTAAGTAAAAATAACAAAATAAAAGGGATTTCTAAGTAATGAAAGGGCATTCTCGGGATGTGAAACTAATACGTGATAGAGTAAATTGAGGGTGCATGCTTTTGATGAGAAATCGAGAGGAATTATGACTACGCTTAGACTTTAAGAGGATAAGCTCTCTCTCGAGCAACTCACTTCATTTCAAGCAGGTTCCTCTGACACCCACTTGCCGCATTTAAGAACAACCATCGCCTTAACCCACTCACTCTCGAAATGATGTGGACATGGGACTAGGTTCACTCTCTCGAGCTAAACCTCATCGACCCACTCGTGACCGCCATCAATTTAGTAGTCTTAGTTTTATGACCTCTCTCTCGAGCAAGCCTAAAACACATATATGAGATTATATTTGCAACTACAACCTCATTAAGTTCATCCACAACCACTAAATGAAATCACATTTAAACTACAAATAGACTCATCGTAAAGCAAGACCAACAACTAATCTAACCCATATTCGCTAAATCACACCCCAAGAATCGGGGTTTTTAGCCACACATGTATAAGAGATAGAAATTTGTACTCAAATCGAGTCTCGATTCAATCGATATAAAGATTTAAGTCTTGATACAGTGCCAAAATTGAAGAATCCAAGAGACCAAGTCCAAATCTTCAAGATGAAACCCTTTGGATCTTCAAGTCTTCAAACAAACTTAGAGCAAAAATATCAAAAATTACTATTACGTATGAAAATTATAGTAATTGTTCGACACTTAAAACTACAACTCGAATTAGTATTTATAGATTTCACAAATTTGTGCTACAATGATCATTCGGGTCGTTAGTCTAATCATTGATCAACTCGGTGATTCGCCTTTTGGTGTAGTTCATCGCCATCTTGCACTAGCCTTCAAAGATCATTGGGCGACTATTAGTGGTGCTTTTGCTTCACACACTACGGTGATGCATCGACTACCCTTTTTCCCGACTTGATCCTTTCCTTCCGGCTCAAGACATCGAACAAAGCGAGTAAGACCCTTCTGACTCGCCATGGACTCCGCAATCCTCGGGCTTTCATTTCTTCATTCTTTTCAAATTTTTGCTCACGTGACGCACTCATCCATGCTTTTCCTCTTCAAACTTCAAGTACCTAAAACTTAAGGGTTCTTCATCGACATTTTGTTAAAATAAGCATTTGAGGACACAATTTCTATTAAAATATAGCTCTAATTGAGTCCACTTATGCGACTCATCAATGTTCCTAACTTAAACTTTTCATTGTCTCTCGCTGTAATTCAAGTTTAATTGCTCAAAAAGCGGTGTCTCAATAAGAATTTACACATAACAAGACTCAATCATAATGCAATTACAACAAGACTCAATTTATTTATGCAAAGATCAATCATGTGTACTCAAAGATTCAAGTTGTGACATTATCATTACCAAAGATTCTCAAGCTTCGCAATACTTGCTTTCAAACGCAAGTTCAAGTCTGAACAAAAGCCTTCGAATGCCCTCACACAAACGATGATTCTATTTTCACACGCAAAGGTGTAATCAATTTAAAAGTTCAGAATCAAATACAAAGCTCACATGTACAAAGATGAACACAATGCATGCTTTCACCCATAGGTTTGCCCAGATTTTCCAATCAACATTTGTTTCGACTTTCTAAGATCACAAAGGTCTTAATCAAGGCTTGTACCAGTGCCGAGTGTAAAGGTATGGTCATTTAGGCCTGACTTTTATCCTCATGAAATGTGGTGCTTCCTCAACACTTCCTTTCTTTTTCCTTCATCATTTTCATTAGTTGCATCATAGGTCATCCTATTATTCGCTTCTCATGGATTGTCTATGAACCCTATTTCTTTGATACTTTATTCCACACAACTTTCTCCTTTTTCTTT